>JAHWFP010086892.1:23235-46485 GCA_023313725.1 Lithobius niger
CCCCCCCCCCCCCCAGTACGCCGGTTATCGGCGGCTGTTTACTCACTGTTTCGTTTTGCTGGGAGTTGACCCTTCTGAATGTTATTGGTGTCGACGGCCACTTACCGGTCCTTCACTTACTTGTTGATTGTCGCCATCTTGATGGTGTTCGTCATCGTTTCCATCTTCTGGATGACATTGAGCGTCGGTTGGGCGATAAGTCTGTCCTCCTGTCGGGTGTTTTTCAATTTTTGCAGGAAGTACAGATGTATGACAAGATTTAGATTAGGGGTTTGCATAACATCTCTGTAATGTGTGGTGCAGTGGCAACCCGGACCACTGCACTGTGACTGAGGTTGGCGCTAATGACCAAGTTGTCGACGCGCCATTAAGAATCCCCCCCCCCCCCCCCACTAAGTCCGTTCGGGGAGACAAGCTCTTACGTTTGCTGCCACCCGTTGTCGGATTAAATAAATTATCAGGTGATGCAGCTTTGATTGGTGTTGGGTAGCAACAGCAGATCACCGTGATTCGCCCATTGATCTGCGTTTCGTATTAATGTAATCGTGATGTTGGCTTTCGATAGAAATACGCTTCTTTGATTTTTGGCGTTCTTCCAAATTACCGCCGTTTTTATTCGTGCCGGAATCTACAGAATTCAACGCCGGATTAAACGAATCTATTGATTTATCAACGGAATCTTCTGTAAATCTAGCACGAATGTGCTCTCGTTGCATTGCAAAAACTTCAACTTATCGTAGCCGTCCATATGCCATATGAAATTTGGCCCCTTGGCAAAGCATAAATGCCGAGGTAAGCGGTGACTCGGACGAACATCTACACCCCTTGGGGCAAATGATGGATTCTTGTTTTCGAACTACAAAGCCTTCGTTTATACACTTTGTGTACATCCACCTCTATCCATGACTACAACCGGACGAACTGAGTTGTCCAGCTATACAAACAGCAACTTCAATGATATCCAAGAAATTTTTCCGACGGTGCAAGTTCTGACGCTTCAAAACTCTGCGCAGAGTGCGAATACTGACGACAATGCCATGTTGTTGTGCCAGGATGCCTAACATTTCTTTTTGTGTTAGTCCCAGATGAATATAGGCGATAAGTTCACTACGATCCATTTTCAAACACTTGAATGGAAGAGTAATCTGGAAAAACAAAACATGTTGCATGTGTCATGTTGCATGTTCAACTGGTTTATCATACTCATGAAACTGTAATAATATAAGTAGGCGTGCAGTGTAACTCGGGCAGGGGCAGATCCTGGATGGTGGGCTGCCCCCCCCCTCCCCCCAAGAAACTTGTTTCTGTAAGGTAAAATTCCGTTATGTCACTTCATTAAAGAAATGGGAGGAAAATGATAAGTGTGTACTGTGATACAAGCTAAATTTTAACATCAGAGTAAAAACTAAATCTTACCAGGGTACCTGATTGTATATTGTTTTTATTGCCTAATGAAAATATACCTTACCTATTGTAGCAGTTCCCTTCCTTTGCTTGCTCAATCCCTAGTGATTAAAAAGTTGGCTTTCATTGCGCATGCGCCAGCACCTGCCCAGCATATAAACGCTTGGGCCAATGCATTAGTCATCTTTCTTCCTCTCCGTAACCTTGGTTACAAGAGGGAAGGCCGGGCAGGTGATGGTAATGTATATTTTCTTTAGGCAATAAGAACAATCTTCAACCAGGTACCCTTGGTACGATTTAGATTTTATGCCATGAAAATATACATTATCTATTATTTGTTTAGCAGACCTTGTCAATAAGGTGGAGAGACCATGGTTGACAAGCACCGGCGCTGTGAGCCGGCGACCCCTGGATGGCATCCAGTGACCCAATCGACCAAGCATTGAAAAGAACTTCGGGAGGCATGATGGTACCTGGACCGTGGCACGGCCGGCATCTAGTAAAGGTGCGGCGACCGCGACCGGAGACACAACAAAGGAACCAAGACCATTTTCGGAAGATGAATGGAATAGCCTGAAGTTTAAATTTACCACATTTAAACAAAGAAGAACACATGGAATTCCTAGAAATGCTTTAGACTCATCAGGACGCCTTCAGTAAAAACAAATTCAACCTGGGAACATACGAAAACTATGAAGTGGACATTGAAACAGGGTCATCAGCCCCAGTGAGGTCGAAGATCTACGGGTTGCCCTTCCATCAACGGGTAATTTTGGACAAATACTTAAGAAGAATTAGTCAGCATTGGGGTGATCAAAGAATGCAAATCAGCATGGCTCAGTCCATGCCTACTCATAAAAAGAAGACCGGAGGGAAATAGACTCGTCGTGGATTTACGCGGGCTCAACGCAGTTACGGAATCCGTGTTAGTACCCATGCCCATCATCAGTGAAGCACTAGCGAACCTCAACAGCGCCAAATACTTCACCAAGCTAAATTTTCGAATGAGATTTTTTCAGGTGAAGCTAGCTGAGTCTGTCATGGAAAAAACAGCATTGAAAAGCACCAACAAGGTCTATTGTTTTTCCAAACTTCCAATGGATTTAAATATAGCTCCTGCCCAATTCCAATTCTGCGTGCAGCAGATTTTCGCAGAGATTTTAGGAGCCTACTGTACTATCTACCTTGACGACGTGCTCCTCAGCTCCTTAAATTTCCGAACCCACCTGCTTCATGTAGACAAGGCCCTGTCACTAGTAAAAAAATCGAAAACGATACTCCACCCCGAAAAATGAATTTTCGCTGCAAAACAAGTCAAATTTTTTGAAGATCGTTAATGAAGATGGAGTACAACCAGATAGGGACAAGATTAAAGCCATGATGGAACTTCCCACAGCCTAAAAACGTCAAGGAAATACGCAGATTCATCGGGATGTACCGATTTTTTCGCCGACACATCCCTTCCTTCTCAGCTTACTCAATCGGCCTTACCAACTTCACCAAGAAGAATGCAAAGTTTATTTGGGACAAAGACGCAGACGATGCATTCAAGAGACTAAAGAAGGCTATGGTAAACGCAGCCACTCTACGCCACCCATATTTTTCCAAGTCTTCTACGTAGAGGCTGACGGCAGCGATGTAGCGTCAGCGGCTGCCTCCGGGTTAAAAGTTAAACGTGATTAAGACAAGACTGAGATCGACTTGGTGCACAGTTGCTGTCGATAATTAATGAATTTGCTTCAATCGTTAAAATGTTTCCGTATTTACCTGAATTTTTTATGCTTAAATTATGTCTTTGACATTTTGATAAACACTGTTCATTGTTCAGTCAATAGCTATAATCAATATTTAAACTGTCTGAACGTCTAACGTACCAGAATCGATCGATCGATCGATCGCGTTGTCTGCCACTTTTAGGCCTCCTACGGCAGCCCTAGTGAGCTGTTCAGCAACGTCTTGTTTGATTCCCGCTTGGTTGTCGTGTAGAGGTACTGGCCGAGATAAAAGCAACCTTGTGCACAGCCATTCTGGTGTCTTGGTTTAACATTCTTCTTACATAGGGCGAAACGTGGTCCCAAAGCTGTAGAACGGCGGTGCACATGCTCCAAAAGCAAGTGGAGACATGTGTGACTATGTGTCTATAATGTGTGGTGCAGTTGCAACCCGGACCACTGCAATGAGACTGAGGTTGGCGCTAATGACCTAGCTGTCGACGCGCCATAAAGCCTCATCCCCCCCCCCATTCGTCGCCGAACAATTCTATGGCGTAATTGTAATCCCTAACCGACTTCGTTCACGAGGCTGGGATCATGGAATATTGTGTCCTGAGTTTATTACAAAGTTTGATGATGTATGTAAATGTAAGGAACTCTAAAAGAAAAACCTGTACATAACGGTACAAGAAAAAAAAAATGCAAAATACCTGTCGCCATCCAGCACCAAACCCCGACATGTTATGCTAAGAAGGGAAGCGTTTATTCCTCTCTTGTCCCAAGACATGTGGTGCTTGTTCGCGTCTACGAGGGCCAGAACGGCTCGGACCAAAATGTGTAGAGGTGGGCGGGAAGGAGAAGACTAGATGGGCTGTGGTACAGCGGGTCCTGCCATCAATACCTCGCTTGCATAATCCTAACCCAGGAAAATAATCATTCAGTTGTAAGGAGTGTAACTGTGTGTGCTCTACAAGCAGCAGTCTTATTAGCACATACTACCACTGCCTTACAGGTCCTATTACGAATGGCGTTTAACGTTACAACATTACACTGTAGAGCTATGAAATTTGCATTTCCATGGCAGAATCAGTTATGATGACTGTATCCTCGGTAACAAAATTTATATTCTTTTTCGGCTGTGCACGACCCTTATTTCTGCACGAATTGGTCACACCAGACTTACGCACTGTTTCCTTTTGAGGAGGGTTGACCTTCCTGAATGTTGGTGTCGACGGCCACTTACGGTCCAGCACTTGCTAGTTGGTTGTCACCGTCTTGATGGTTTTCGTCGCCATTTCCATCTTCCGCGAGACATTGCACGTCGATTAGGCGATAAGTCTGTCCTCCTGTCCGGAGTGTTTCAATTTTTGCATGAGGTGCAGATGTGTGACATGATTTAGATTAGGGGTTTGTATAATATCTCGGTCATGTGTGGTGCAGTGGCAAACCGTACCACTCCACTGTGGCTAAGGTTGGCGCTAATGACCTATAGTCCACGCTGTTAGTGCAAAAACATTTCAGTTCCTGCAACAAGCTGTATATTACACATGCAAGCTGCTCACATGTTGTAGTTTCCAAATCCGCCAGGAGATACTCTCGGAAGAGATGACGTATAGCCGTGATGACGTCATCAAAATGGCCGTCAAGCGATGTACTAAATCTCTATTATCTCCGGAACTAACTGATCAATACTATCGTACGGCCTATTGTTGGAAAGATAAATTAATTTGCTAAAAGAAATGTCTGAACAATGTATGCCATAAATCTGTTAGTTTTGGTTTAATCTGAAGAAAAACATATGACTTCTGTGCAATATATTATTTCTCAATTATCTACGGAACTAATTGATCAATCTTTTAGTACAAACTATCGTTGGAAACGTAATTTAATTTGCTAAAAGAAATGCCGGAACAATGTACGCCATATATCTATTAGTTCATGTGTAATTTGAAGGAAAGCACATTATGACGACCTCAAAATGGCGACCATGCAATATACTAAATCTCGTGTATCGCAAGAACTAATTGATCAATCTTATGTTGCGACCTATCGTTGGAAAAATAATTTTATCTTCTAAAAGCCTGAACAATGTATCCCGTAAATATTTTAGTTTTTGTTTAATGTGAAGGAAAACATAAATGCATATATAATTATTGCTGTTTTATATTTGGTTCTTTTGTAAATGGTAAATTATTAACGTTGTGACGTATTATTCACAAACACTTGAGCAGTGGCCTTCACAGGCACACGGAAGTGTACAGGAAAGTTATTGAATCTCGTACCTCTCTTGGTACATTTGCAAGTCTATAGAGGCTACGTTACCCCAGAAGTTGTCATCCATCTTGGTTGGCGCTAATGACCAAGTTGTCGACGCGCCATTAAGCCTCAATCCCCCCCCCCATCCCAGAATATCAATTCAGCCGATTCTTGTTGCCTCCCCTTAAACGACTGTCTGAACTGTCATGTCATCACCCTGATTCTGATAACCTCATTCTGCAGAATATGAAGGCCTGCGATGCTAAACTTGTGAGCGTACCTACTTTGTTTTACATGCGATGACTTCAAACTGCTGTCTGCCCTTCCTGGTGTTGCAATACAGGCTTGAACAAAGTTTTCATTTTAGTCACTACCTGCTAACTTCACAGCCAATCATTGAAATTACAACCATTTCTATGTGCAGCTTTCTGATGGTTGATCGGCTTAAACTGATGTCTGTGATAATATTTTTAAGAATACTTATTATAATGTTCATGGCACGGCAAACCATATCATATCATATCCTAGTAGTGGGAGTAGAATTGATGTGCATTTACCTTTGAAACCTTCATGGAAGGCTACCCAAGATAATACTTTACCTTCGTGATCAGCCTTGCTTCTGGTGGATTCTGACCAGTCCATCATTTCCACGGGTGCATCAATTATTTTTCTTCTCTGGTGCAATTTACCATTAGTGTGCAAGGAAGACTTGTGGTGGACTCGGGCAGATCTATTGTGCTTTATTCTTCGATTGTCCTAGGTTGAGACTGGTTGTCACATATATACCTTCTGGTGGGTGAAAGATGAGACATACCTGTTCCATGGAATGAGTTCGCTGATGTACTGAAGGCTGTGTTATGATCTATATTATCAATTGCAGCCCAAGTGAATACATATAGGTAACAAAATGCAGAATAAAACCAACTTTAATTAATTACACATTTAAAGTGGCAATAATTATGTGTATGTTTTCCTTCAAATTAAACAAAAGAGCCTTAGCGGCATACATTGTGTGTGCAGTTCTTTTAGCAAATTAAATTATATTTCCAACAAAAGGTCGCAGGATAATATTGATATATTCGTTCCGGAGATACTACAGAATAGTATATCGATGGTGGCCATGTTTATGACACTGTATTATGTTTTTCTGTATATTAAGTAAAAACTAATATATATATACAGCAAACTTTTAACAAATTAAATTATCTTTCAAACGATAGGTTACATTTCAAAATTGATCTATTAGTTCCGGAGTTACATGAGATTTAGTATATCGTATGGTGGCCATTTTTAGAACGTCAATGTGTTTTTCCTTCAAATTACGCAGAAAGTAATAGATTTACCGTATACATTGTTCCGGTATTTCTTTTAGAAAATTAAATTACCTTTCCAACGATAATTTGCACGATCGATTAGTTCCGGAGATAATTGAGAATTAGTATATCGCACAGCAGTCATATTATGTTTTTCTTCAGATTAAACCAAAACTAACAGATTTATGGCATATATTGTTCAGACATTTCTTTTAGTTAATTAAAATATCTTTCCAAAAATAGGTCGCACGATAGGATTGATCGATTAGTTCTGGAGATAACTGACATTTACTACGTCGCATGGTGGCCATTTTGATGACGTCATCACGGATTACTTCGTCACTTCCGGGAGTGGAAATTACAATGTCTGCAGCTTCCATGTGCTATATGCAGCTTGTTGCCAGAACTGAGATGTTTTGGCACTTTTTGTCGCTAACAGCACGTACTACTAGCTGTCGACGCGCCATTAAGCCTTATCCCCACCCCCCTTCATTTCTACACACAAAACTCAGGTGCTCCTTTAAATTACATGTAAAACAATTGAATCCATCCTTATACTTGCAGTGATACTTTTCATGATTGGGTTTACCAGCCCTGCCTTCACTAGACCCTAGGCCTACCCTTTACATTTAACTTCTGTTTGAGTTTTAATTTATTAATTTGGCCATAGTCCAAGTTAGGTTAGTTTCGCTCAGTAGGAAGCGGTCTTTGAAAGAATACGTATATAAAACTTATTTTGCAATATTTATCGACATTGGACCCAAATTCACAATGCTCAGTCTTCAAAACAGCAATGTACTGAGTCAGATTCTCCTTTATGTTGGGCCATTTTCCAATAAAAATATCAGTAGATTATTAATATACGGGTAGGCTTTGGAACCAAATTATCTTTAACCAAGTTTCACAACTGTTTTTATAGTGTAGCTGTTACAGGCAACTCATGAGTATGTTTTGATAATGGAATGTCATTAGCAATAACTACTAAGCCTCTCTGTGTATTCTCCCCAACTATCATTTGGATTGTATGTTTCAAAATTCATAAAATTACCCATTTTTTCGTACAAAGTATATGAAAGATACACATTGTAACCATGAATCTTTAAATTTGTTTATAGCAGCACTGGTCGAATTCACCCACAACATGTTACTGTGAAGCAAAAACTCACCAGTGTTGAGCAGAACTTCAGTTACGAGCACACATTACTTCCCGACCACACCCACCACGACCTACGCGAGTTCTAATCGTAGCCACCTAGAAACCCATGATGATCCAGTCTATCGCTGCTGCCACCTGGAAACAACCATGGAAACAAAACCAGCTTCTAAACGTTTAATTTAAAACTCATTTTTATCCTCATTGTCAAATGTCATCTACCGAGTGGCTGAAAGGTTTCCGGCAAATGGCAATTTGGCTTGCGGTATTTTTATTAACTTGGCGCTATCGTATGTTAGGGGCGTTGGTAATGGCTTCAATAACCTCTGGCAGGGTGTGTAAACTTTCAGCATTGATCATGTGACCAAGATACTTGAGTTCAGGCCGTGATAACTTGCATTTTTCAATACGAAGTTTAGCCCCCGCATCTTGGAGTGCAGTCAAAAGTTGGTTTAACGATTCATCATGGGATTTTCCCTTGCCACTGACCAAAATGTCGTCGTGAAACGGCATGCACTTAGGAATTTTGTTAGTGACTTGTGTCATAACGCGCTGGAATATTCCTGGACTTGAGGCAAGGCCTAAAGGCACTCTAAGCCATCTAAAAAGTCCTACTGGCATGTTAATCGTTAAAGCAGCTTGGGACTCCTTATCCAACTCAATTTGCAGGAACGCATCCTTCAAATCTATCAAACTAAGGTATCACTGCCTGATAACTGATTAAATAACTCTGCGGCTGTGGGAACTGGGTAATGGTCCACCTCTAGCTGAGGATTAACGGTGGTTTTATAATCCCTAATGACACGTATCGTTTGGTTTATGAACTATGACAAGAGGGGTCGCCCATTCGGAAGTTTCCACAGCCTCCAGAATACCCAGGCCAACAAGGCGCTGAATTTCCTGGTTAACTCGTTCTTTTAAAGCAAGGGGGACAGGGCGAACTCAGCGGTAAACCGGTTTCGCATCAGCCTTTAACTGTATCTTGGCTTTGTAGTTTTTGAATTTTCCAAAGACCGGGTCAAAAAGCTCTGGAAACCCCTCTTCAATCTCCTTAGTGTTAACCACAGATTGGTTTAACTTGACTTTTTTAACCTGTTTAACTTTAGTATGGAGATCAAAAAAGGCATCGTTTCCTACTCGAAAGACAGAAATCCAATCTTTGCCAAATAAATTAGACTTATAGTGTTTGGATACCATAGCATCTAAATGCTCGGTTTGGCCATTTACAGTTACTTCTAGGTTAACTAGAAACATGGCTAACTCCTCCCCTTCAGTGTACGAGTTGATAGAGTATGGACTATTTAGTAATGGCACATTTGAAAAGTATTTATTGTACCAGTCCATGGAGATGACGGTTCCATCTGCACCAGAATCTTGTTCCATAAGTAACTCAATTCCGTTCAGAGTGACTGGAATGTACCATTTAGATATTTTCATTTGATTAATGACTACTTTGTTAGTTTGAACTGAAGCTGAACCTTGTTCAGTTATGCTGCTCACTCTGATGGTGTTATTTTGCAAGCGATAGTCCTCTACGGACTCTAATTCACTAGTTGAATCATCAAATTGGTTGTTAATGTCACTACCCTCAGTTTCAAACTCACTGAATTCGTTTTTGGCTAGCAGATTAACCTTTTTGCGGTAGCTGTATTTGTTTTTAGCCTTACTTTTAGGAGTAAAACTCTGGGATGATTTTGAGTTTACTTTAGGTGCTTTAGCACTAGGGCTTTTTCTACAAACTACCTTTAGGTGTCCTTGGGTGTGACACCGGCCACAGATGTAATCTTTATATTTACATCTAGACTTTACATGGCCATCGCGTCCGGAGCAAAAACAAGTGATATCTGAACTGGTTTTAGGTCGAAACTTAGTAGTTTTGTTTCTCTTAGTGACATAATTTACAGATTTGATGTTTGAACGAATTTCAGCTTGGTCTGCCTCTGCAGATTCCAGAGACAGAGCAAGGGACACTGTTTCAGATAAACTTAAAGTTTTCTTTAAAAGCTCCATTTGTATCTTTTCAGACAAAATACCACCAATGAATCTATCTCGAATCATTTCACTGTTAATGTTCTTAATTTTGTCGAAATCACAATGTCTAGTTAGAAGCTTAAGAGCTGAAACATATTGATTTAAAGATTCCTCAGACTTTTGTGCTCTTCTGAAGAATTTCATTCGTTCTGACACCACAGAAGGAAGCGGCTCCAAATCATCTAAAATAGCCTTAACTAATCCAGCATACGAAAAATCTGTTGGAACCTTAGGGGAAATAATGTTTAAAATTTTATCAAACATCACCCTCCCCACTGATGCCATTAAAATATCCAAACTATCTGCATCAGCAACTTTCTTTGCTCTAAAGAAATAATCTATACGTGTTGAGTATTTGTCCCACGTATCACATTCATTGTCGAACTCAACAAACAGGCTAGACGGTTTTGCCATATCGTCCGAGTCTGTAACTTAGCACTTAGGCTAGAACTTAAGTTAATAATTTAAACAACTTATTAAGTTAAGTATTATTAACTGCAACGTCAATTACGTCGTTCGCAAAAGTAACGTCAGTAATGACGGCCACTACAGGTGGTACACAATTTCACCTGCAATTGACATACTTATGTCACAAGTAATAAGCTTTAACAAATTACTACAATTAGTAAAATTAATTACTAAGCAACTCGAGACTATAATTGCCTAGCATCTAAGCCTAATTCTAAATTCATAAACTACCTAATTTTACAATTTACTTGCCAAAAAAGTTTCATAATTAGGATTTAACACCATTATTTAATTTACTTCTCAAGCAAAAAAAAATAACACCACCGGCTTAAGCAGCCTGCAAGCCGAACAAGTTTCACTAAACTTAACTAGGTAATTAACTTGATAATTTACCTCACAGCCAGCCAGTGTAGAGAAAAGGCACATCGCTATGCTAAGGCCCAATTTATTTGCGTAATTCTGCTTATCCTAATTATAGTAACATAGGTGAAAACAGCCGACGCGTTGCTTCGGGACACAAACCTTTTCAAATTGTGCATTAGCAAAGCAATTTCTCTCACTGTTCTACAATTAAATTCGAACCACACAAAGTTCCACTCACTCAAACAACAACAGTTTTTAGATTTAAGATTTAAATTAATTCTCATACCGGGCACTAAACTATTTTGCCTAAATAGTGAA
Source organism: Lithobius niger (assembly GCA_023313725.1). NCBI lineage: Eukaryota > Metazoa > Arthropoda > Chilopoda > Lithobiomorpha > Lithobiidae > Lithobius > Lithobius niger. Next base: position 34,254 of record JAHWFP010086892.1, read on the forward strand.
ATTGCCAACTCATCAAATTGGAGCTCTGAAGATGGTTGGTAAGGGGAATAATTACATTAAATCTAAAATACTCCACTGGGGTGGCTCGTCACCATTCTGGACTGTCTTGGTAGCCTTATTGCGTGGTGTTCCCCCAGCAGAGTAACAACTAAAACACAGCTTAATGCAAGCACAGGAATGGACATGTTTATTGAGTTACAGTGCTTTATATAACTATTGTCATGTGACACCTTGGTCATGTGTCACATCTATGGTGATCAATACTGTTCAGTATATCAGTAGTACGTGGCACTCCTATTAGTTAGTTAGTCTAGGTCAGGGTTAAGAAAAGGTAAACAAGGATTGCTAACTATTGTGGTGCCACATGTAACGACACAGTTTCCATCCTAGTACCACGTGGTAGCTTCAGCCAGAAGGCTGTGTCCCTCATCTGTGGCAAAACTACGACTCTGTTGCATCGGGGCTGATTTCGTTTTGCATAAGTCTCTGCAAATGTGGCTGACCAGTAGTAGTCCATTCTCCTGAATTGAGTAACACTAGTGTGATTCTTACTATTTTTCAATATTATTAATATTTTATACAATACATGGCATTATCATTGTAATTATAATTGGTTTTAAAATGGAGTATTTAAAAACTGAGAAAGACTGAATTTATATTATATCCATTGATAAATAAACAACTACTACAACTACAAAATAATGATTAAACTATTAGGCTAACGAACAATTTGATGAAAATACATCTTTGAAACTATAATGATGACATATTTATTAGTGAGAAAAATCATGACAATAAAAATACGGCATATGAAAGACAAGTAAAAAAAATTATTCGCAAAAACGGGGATTATCTTGTGCATTAAATATTTAATTGTTAATGATAAAAATTGGACACATACAACTCACATTGAGTTATTGATTAAAATAATTCGTATCGTTATGCCAAAACTTTATCAATTAAGGCGACTTTTAAATCTTGGCAATAAAAAAATTGTTTATATCTCATGGATTATGCTTAATAAAAAGTCAAGAAGTGCACGAATATCGAATGTATAATAAAAAAGTACTGCATTTTCGAGAATAAGTTCACCTCGTCATCAGGCACCTAAAATTCACAACAGTTTTGTCAAACATAAAATTGCACAATAGAAATAAACTACATATAAGTAAAACGACCTAAGCTATACCTGGCCAAAACAGGTAAGCAAGGCAATCATTTGACCTCTCTCCTGCGAGTATAGAAGAGACGGGAAGATATGTGGATGGTGCTTCATGTTATATTCTATACACGGTGAGGGGGGGAGGGGTGGAGGTTTATTGGTTGGAGCGGACGTGGCAATTCCGAGTTTGTGCATTAGAGGGACATTCTTTTTGATATTTCCGTTATATGACAAAATATGATTATGAACCGGGGGTAGGAGGGGAAAGTATGACAAGTGTTTCCAGGTTGATTCTATTTTTGTGTGAAGATAATGGTTTATTTGATTTGGTGGTGCTGTGGTCTGTTTATCTGATGTGGTTTAAAATTAGATTTATGGTCCAAAATTCTTTCTTTTAAGCTTGTGTTGCGAGTGTCCCACACAGGTGGCACCGCATGCATGGTGGGAGCAGGGAATCCGATATAAAATATTCCTAGTTGCCAATCATTTTTTTTTTCGTTTTTTTGCGTATTTTTTCAAGTAATGCGAGTTGTTTTATTGTTTTCTGCTAGAATCTTTCTGAGAGGCTCGGTGATTCCATGAAAGTACGGAAGAAACATAAAAATGTGGTGTAATGTAAGCTTGCTTGCTGGCTGTACTAATTAATTTAGTCAAGGGGGGGGGATTGAGGCTTAATGGCGCGTCGACAACTTGGTCATTAGCGCCAACCTCAGTCACAGTGCAGTGGTCCGGGTTGCCACTGCACCACACATTACAGAGATGTTATTCAAACCCCTAACTTAAATCTTGTCATACATCTGTACCTCCTGCAAAAATTGAAAAACACCGGACAGGAGGACAGACTTATCGCCCAACTGACGCGCAATGTCATGCGGAAGATGGAACCGACGACGAACACCATCAAGATGGCGACAATCAACAAGTAAGTGCCGGACCGTAAGTGGCCGTCGACACCAAGAACATTCAGGAGGGTCAACCCCCCGCAAAAGGAAACAGTGAGTAAGTCGGGTGTGACCAATTCGCAAACGGGCCAACACAACCTCCTCACGGCGACTGCGGCGACACGCCGAGTGCCACTCCTCGACAGTGCCTTTAATGGCCCGTAACTTATTACCGACCTGTCTGTCCCACAAGGTTTGCCAAAAAGCGTGTAACCTCAGAGGCAGAGTTGGAAAGGCATCTGAGGGAACAAGGCTGAGATCCCTACCGAGAGGGCCAGAAAGGGCCCCTTTCGCAGCAGAATCAGCTTGTTCATTCCCTGCTATCCCAACATGGCCCGGGATCCAGCAGAAAAGCACGGTTTTCCGCTGGCCAGGCAAGCGGGAAAGCAAAGCTTGGACACGTTGTGTCAAGGGGTTCCGAGGATTGTAATTCGCCAAGGACTCCAGGGCACTCATGGAATCACTAAAGACAATGAAATGCGTGCCCTGAAGGTCAAGGATCCATTCCACCGCCAAACCAAGAGCCAAAAGCTTTGCAGAGAACACAGAATAGCCTGATGGAAGGCGATGGGCAACCGTTACACCCTTACACACACAAGCACACGCCACGCCAACGTCGGACTTCGACCCATCAGTAAACAGGCGCTGATAACCAGCGTACTGAGAACTCAGCCGCCGGAACTCCTGTAAGTACCTTGCTAGTAGAGTAGAACCCTTCGGGAGGGACGCCAGAGCAAAAATGAAACTGCCACCTGGGACAAGCCAAGGGGCAACTGGCATTCTCCCAAGCCTCAAGACGCAGGGCATTTCAAAGGCTATCTTCTGACAGGACTGCTGGAGCCTCTCGCGGAAATCACCCTTACCCACCCTGCGTCTACCGACTCGCAAGTCTGGCCCAAAAACCATGGACCAAGCAGGACTGGATTGCACAGCACGCAAACGCACAGCATACTGAATGGCAAGCTGTCGCCGACGAATGGCCAAAGGTGGCTCCGAGGCCTCAGCATAGAGGCTGACCACTGGAGAAGTTCGAAAAGCCCCAGTCGCCACACGCAGGCAACTGTGATGCACTGTGTCCAACATCTGGAGAGTGGAGTCACTAGCCGAATCATAGACCATACACGCATAATCAAGTTTGCTGCGGACAAGGGCTCGGTAGAGGCGCAACATGGCAGCGCGATCGGCACCCCATGAAGTGCCCGACAGGACCCGCAAGATGTTAAGCGCCCGCAAAGCCTTGTCTTTAAGCTGACGTAAGTGTGGAAGCCAAGACAACCTGGAATCGAACACCAGACCCAGGAAACGTGCCTGTGGGACAACAGGAATTTGTGCCTGTCCCAAGTACAGGCAAGGATCCGGGTGCAGTGTTCGTTGGCGGCAAAAGTGGATGCACACAGTCTTGTCCGGAGAAAACCGGAAACCATTACTTACCGCCCAGGTCTGGACTTTGTTAATTGCCAGCTGTAGCTGCCGCTCGCAGGTCTGCATGCGAGCTGCCCGAAAGCGCAGGATGAAGTCATCGACAAACAATGACTGGGGAACAGCAGCTTGCTGAGCAATGGGGTTGATCCCTATAGCAAACAAGACGACACTAAGAACACCTCCTTGAGGCACACCATTCTCCAAGACAAACGGGCGGGAAAGAGTCGCCCCGACACGAACGCAAAAAGAACGGCCTGAGAGGTAAGCAGAAAGCAACAGTGGCATCTGTCCCCTCAAGCCATAGTTATAGAGATTACGGAGAATCCCATAACGCCACGTCGTATCATACGCCTTCTCCAAGTCAAAGAAAACCTGAACCAGATGATGACGCAGGCGAAAAGCCTCCCTCACATCTGATTCAAGGGCAACTAGATGATCGATAGTTGACCGAAACCGTCGAAAGCCACACTGGGACACAGATAAGAATCCCCGTGATTCCAACACCCACACCAACCGCTCACTGACCATCCGTTCCATAAGTTTACAGACACAGCTAGTCAGAGCGATTGGGCGATAACTGGAAGGAGAAGTAGGGTCTTTGCCCGGTTTTACAATCGGGATGACCACTGCTGTCTTCTACGCTGCTGGAATAGAGCCCTCTGCCCACACACGGTTGAACATCCCCAGCAAGAACTGCTGGGAAGCAAGGGTCAGATGTTTCAACAGTTGATAGTGAACATCATCAGGCCCCGGGGCGGAGTCATGCGACTTGGACAAAGCTGAAACAAATTCCTGCCAGGTAAACGGTAAATTGTACTCCTCTAGCCCATCGGAGCGAAAGTCAAGAAACCGAGCCTCTTCTCTACGCTTAATCCCGAGGAAACCAGGATCATAATGGTCATCACTCGAGACCCGCGCAAATGCAGACGCAAGACAATTGGCGATATCTGGCACAGAAGAGATCACGGTATTCGCCACCTTCAGCTGTGAAACCGGGGAAGGCACGCTCCTCCCCGAAATCTGGCGCACCTTCCGCCACACCTGCTGAGAAGGCGAGGAGCGCGTGATCGACGAAACATAAGCTGCCCACGAAGCACGTCTAGCCTCACGGATGACATACCTGGCACGGGCACGACAGCGCTTAAACGCTACAAAGTTGCCAGTAGTCGGGCTGACCGTGAATGCACGCAACGCTCGCCGGCGGGCCTGAATGGCCTGCCCGCAAGCAGGCGTCCACCACGGAACAGGAACCCGCCGCGGCTGTGTGGACGTACGCGGGATAGTAGCATGAGCAGCAGCAAGGACCACATCAGTGAAATGAGTGGAAAGTTCATCCACATCAGAAAAGTCCTCAACCGCACGCTGAAACACAGCAGCCTTAGCAAAGGCTGACCATTCAGCACGCTTAAGCGCCCACCGGGCTGGCCTGGAAGCCACAGAACCCCCTTGTGTTGTGGACAACACAATGGGGAGGTGATCGCTTCCATGCAGATCGGCAGTGACAGCCCAAGTGAAGTGAACTGGGATGGCCAGCGAGCAAAAGGCTAAGTCCACCGCTGACCAATTGCCCGTTGCCAAGTTACAGTGTGTCATGGCGCCATCGTTCAGGATGCAAACGGACCCCCTCCGCATCCACTCCTCAAGGATCCTTCCCTTGTTGTCAGTATTAGGTCCTCCCCACTGGACATGGTGGCTGTTAAAGTCGCCCAGCAAGAGGAACGGGGCAGGAAGCTGTCGAACCAGGTCCTCCAGGTCACCAACCCCAAAGACCTCATCCGGTGGCAAATAAAGCGAACAGACAGTAATATCCAATTAGAAAGAAACTCGAACTGCTACCGCCTGAAATCTAGTGTGCAGAGGCACACTGGCATGCGGCTGAGAGTGATGAACCAGCACTGCAGCACTGTGCACGTGGCACAGGGTCTGCATCCAGACGGTAGACAGAGTAACCCCCTAACAACCGGAGTATCCGACGCCTTAAAGCAAGTTTCCTGAAGGCAGCAGCACAGAGGTCGCCAATGCGACAAAAGCAGCCGCAGCTCTTCTGCATGGGTCCGATAACTTTGACAGTTCCACTGAACGATGGTATGCGCAGGCATTAGGGCGGGCTTAAGACAACACCATCCTCCTCAACTCCTCCTCTGGGCGATCCGAAAACATCTGAATCCTCACCCGAATCAAAAGATGGAGTGAGGGTCGGAACAAAGTTGTCCTCGGAAGGAGGAAAAAGTCCCGGAGAATTAGAACAGGAAATCTCTTCCTGCTCCATGGGCAGAGTAGTATCACAATGTTGAGGGGACGCAATGGACCCCTCAGCAAGCTGGCCGTTCAACGACCGTTTCACCGTCTCTCCCGGTGGAGACGACTTCACAGGCGGAGTTGAGGCTTTACCAGCAGAAGCCTTCTTCTTCGACGGCTTCTGTGGCGCACTCCGGGCAGGCGGAGGCTTAGCCGAAGCCTTCACCTGCCTGGGAACAGTTAGAGCATCAGGAACAGGAACAGTAACAGGAGCAGAAGCAGAAGCAAGTGCAGGCTGGGCAGAAGTCGACGGCACAGCAGCAACCGGGTCTGAAGGACCCAAAAGACCCTGCAAAGATGGATGTTGCTGGGTCAACAAAGTAACAAGCATGCCCACCGTCCTCGTCAAAGACCTGAGCTCAGCACGCAAATCCGCCAAATCAGCAGACTCACTAACTGGGCCAGGCAATGACGCACTGCACACCTGGGCAAAAGAACGTGTTAGCGTCGGCGCCGATAGTTTGGCTTTCTTCCGGGCCTCTGAGTAGGAAAGCCCGTCCTTAACCTTCAATTCCTGAACACGACGTTCCTCAACATAAACATGGCAGTCCCGTGAAGAGGCCTGGTGCTGACCACCGCAGTTGACGCAGCGCGCCGGGGCAGCACAATCAGTGCCCTCATGGGCTGCCTGAGCACAGCTAACACAGGTTGGCTTAGCCTTACACGAACCGCTGGTATGACCAAAGCGTTGACAGCGGTAACACCGCATTGGGTTCGGGACATAACATCTGACCTTCAACCGCAGGTAACCGGCAGTAATGTGCTGCGGTGCAACCGGCGAATCAAAGGTCAGGAAAAAGGTGTCAGTTGGCTGAGCACCATTCTCACCTTTCCGCGTCAAACGCCTAACGGCCGTAATGCCTTGTGACTTGAGTTCGTCCAGGATGACATCATCACTGAGACCCCTCAAATCAAAGCACGTCACGACCCCCTTACTGCTATTTAAGGTACGATGCGGCTCCACACGCACCGGGCATAACCCCAGTGCACTCGCCTTCAAAAGCCTCTTTGCCTGAGCATCGTCCGCAACCTCCACAAGGTATCCCCCAGCACGGAGCCGAGAGACACTCTTCGGATCTGAACCACAGATCCCCTTTAGCGCTTTGGGGACAGCGAAAGGACCAAGTTGTGTAACATCTCGGCCCTCACCTGTCACCACCAGGAACTTCGGGACTTGGTCCCGACTCTTACGACCGTCTGGTAACTGGGCGCTAGGCCCAACCATCTCAGGTTCCCTCCTCTGGCGCTTGCTAGTGCGGCGAGGAGGGGAAGAATTTTTGGGGGAAGAAGATTTTGTGGGGGAGGGGAGGGAAGAAGTTGCCATAGAGAGCAAAAAAGAAGTCGCGGCGATGCGCTCCCCAGGAAAGAAAGCTCCGCGCGGCACTCGGGTGATGCAGGGCCGGAAGCCGCATATCCAGGGCCCTGCACCAGGAAGCTAACACCGCCGTCTATCTCGGTGAGGTGGCAGCCTAAGCATGCCGAGAGGCGAGGCCACCAAGGAAGCCGTACACACCACCTCCCTCGATAACCCAAACATTTCGGGTCCGTGATGCAGATGGATACAGCACAAGCCGCCTCCCCACATCGACAGGACCCGAAAGGTCATAGCCGATTGACCTTAGGCCGGCTCGCCCAGGCCACCCGTCCTCCGGAATAAGGAGCCAAAGCCCAAAAGCCAGGATCTCCGCCTCCACGGATTACTAGGTTGCAGCACACGGCCAACATGCTGGGGGATGAGGATGAAAAGCCCAGTGGCCAGAATGGGCAAATCGGAATCAAACCCAAAAGGGGATTCAAACCGCCAAACATCCTCTAAGCAGCCACCCCGGGCCCGGTTTGTCTGGATGTCCCTTCACCTCTTTATGACTAGTGCTCGCTACGGGTGTTAAACCTGCCCGCCATACACACCGTAGGCACACTTGCACACCGTAGTGTTGAGGTTGCTAGTGTTAAAGACGGACCAAAAAACCCTCCGCCATGCAGACCCTTGGCACACTAGCAGACCGTGATCTTGGGTTCCCTTTTAGTCGCCTTCTACGACATGCAGGGGTACGGTGGGCTTATTCTACCCCCAGCCCACAGGGGTGAAATGGATAGCCATTGGCAAGGTATTTCTGCAACTCTGTTCAAGTTTTATTTTGTTAGTTGTATGTGCAAAAATGCTCCAATTTCACCTTTCACAACGTTTATTTCGTCTGTTGTTCTAGTGGTTTGCAGTGGCTTTCTAAAATGCACAAATTCTAAGCATACGGGATGGGAACTATAACTGGATGGGTTGATTACTAGCGTGACGTCAGGAAAAGGAAGAGTCTTGTTGATGGATATTTCCATAGAAATTTTTTTAGGCAGGATGAGATTCATTCTGAAATTGGATGGCTCGGAATTTTGTGTGTGGAGAGTAGCAAGCCGAGGCAAGGCAATCGTCAATATATATTTTGTAGTATTGAACTGATGGAAATTAGAAATAAATTCGAGATCAAGCTTATTGATGACTATGTCAGCCAGGAACGTGGATAGTGGGCTTCCCATTGGAGTGCCGTTTTGTTGCTGTTTATACAATTTAACGTAGTGACAATTCTGTGCACGGCATCTAGAAATTCCTCAATGGACCAGCCTAATTCATTGAGAGGTGTGGGATCAACAAGTAGCTTTTCCCGTATGCATTCTAAAACAAATGTTTGGTCCAGTGATGGAAATAAAGCAACCACATCAAACGAAACGAAATCAAACCCTGGGGAGCCATAGTATTTTCAAGATCGGCAATGATTTTTACGGAATTTGGCATAAGGGTTCCCATGGATAATATTATCAGAACGGGAGCTGTCAATTTTACATGTGGGAAGTTTGGTGCCTTTTTCCCACTTGTTATGAGCAGTAACTAAATACAGATGCAAACTGTAATGTTCCCTCCGGAACTTGTAGGTTCTTAGAACTAAGACATTTCAGACAGTAAATGATAAGCAGACTAACACTTGCTAAAGGACTTTATTTCCTGTGTGCTGTAGAGTTTTATAACATGATGATGTCATGTGATTATCCACAGGATGTAGGGTGGCGACAAGCATGGATAGACTGATTAAACCATGTAGTGGTTAAGGTCAGCTGAGGAAGGTGAACAGTGTTGGATGCAACCCTCCCAGCGTGGCTTGCCACAAATAACGACAAGTCACGACAATGGATCCCCGTTAAAAAAAAAAATCTAAGACTACTGAAAAACAAACAAGCATCATTAGATTCTTTTTAGTCACTCTAATTTTATCTACTAAGAGAAGAAGAAAATGTTGCGCTTTCTAAAGAAAAAAAACTACATTTTTTCGAAAGCTAGACCCCCCAAAAAATAAACAAAATCTTTTAAATTTTAACAATGCTCGGAAAACTTGCATCATGAAGACCACTATTATAATTAAAGTTGAAATAGGAAGTTCAGGTTCTAGTATCAAGTGTATTTCTTTTTGTTGGCCAACAGACTACCCTCTTGTGATGTTATCTAATAAGGAACAGTCGTTGATCCAATTGGTTATTCTCGCAAATGAGAGTACTCATGCTCCCGAGCAGTTGTCATTTGCGACGGAAAATATGAAAATAGAAAAGAGACGTATATTAAAATCGTGGAATCTATTTTCCACACATATAACCTGAAACATAACATTTTTCCCAGCACGGGAACAATTAAAATCATTCGGTCTATTCCAAATACACACAACGAAACGCGCACAGGTTTCCTACTTAAAGGAACAAATTAAAATGAAACCATTTATTTGGTTTACACATAACCGATACAAACGTTGATGTTAGCCTGACTCCAAAATTTAATTTGATGATGTGTCATAATCTGCGAGCTTGTCCGGTGCTCGCCGAGCTCTTTTTGGACGTTCGGAATGATTGAAGTTAGGCTGCGCTGCAGCATCTAGAACAGATGGCGCAACCTTACGCTTTTTGGATTTTGGTTTGGATAGCGAGATTCCCGATGAACTTGCTTTCGGCGGAGACATCCTTGTTAATAAAGGAGGTTCCGTACCATCTGGCACTCTAATCTCTGGAGAGGCGCTAGAATTTTGTGCCATGGTGGAAACTTTGGGATCAATGACGTCATCGGACTCTTCTATCCCCGAAATGGGTGATTTCGCTCGATTTTGTACGTGCGTGACATTTTGACCTTGCGGATTGTCGGATGATCTTAAGAGCACATCATTTTCATTGGTTAATGTCGGCATTACTACAGACGATCTACGTGATAGGCCTTTTGATTTTCGACGCTGATTTAAATAATCAGCTGACTCTGGAACTGAAGTTGTCAAACCACTCGGATTTCGCTTGCTAGCGTGATGTTGAAAATCGCTATTCTTCGGTAATTTATTCATGCCTGAATTATCCGCTTTTGCTGTTGGAACTACGTCGTTTAAGCTTTCTGCAACTTCAGGATTCAGTTTAATGCGAAGCTGGTCACGATGTTTAGTTACAACTTTCTGTTCATCAGTGAGTACTTCGTAAATCAGATGCGGTAGTCTAGATTTAATGACACCGCCAGACCATAATCGTGCGTTAGTTCGACTAAAATCACGATACCAAACCGTATCGCCAACATGATAGTGTTTTGACGTACGATGTTGTGTGCTAGCAACTTGTTTTTGCTGATTCCGTTTAACAATCGACACAGGGTCGGAATACAGCAAGTCTATTTTAGATTTTAATTCTCGATTAAAGAATAATTTAGCTGGTGTACTCTGGGTAGTCGAACTCACTGTAATTCTACTCGATGTTAAGTAGGCATTGATACTCTCCCGGATCGTCAACCCGTCACGTCTCGCAGCTTTATATACTCGTTTAAAATTCTTTACAAAAATTTCCGCTTGCCCATTTACCCATGGCGAATTTCCAGGCCCACGGAGATGTTGGATTCCTTGCGATTTAATCCAGGATTTGAATTCCTCACTTGTAAATTGAGGTCCGTTATCGCTAACAAAAGAATCAAACAATCCGTATTCGGCAATGTGGGTATTTAGTACTTCAATAACTTTCGCAGACGTGGTGCTTTTAATTTTATGAACGAATGGCAACTTACTATGAGCATCCACTAGGATTAAAAACATAAAGTTATCGAGTGGACCCAAAAAATCAGCATGATAGCGCGAGTTAGGTTTTTGAGGATATTCCCAGTTATGCTTGGGACCTGCTACATTAGTTTCTTTGAACTGTTGACAGTTAACGCAAGATTTTACTTTGTTTTCAATATCGCTATCGATTTTTGGCCACCACACCTTAGCCCTAGCCAAAACTTTCAATTTAACTATACCAAGATGCGAACTATGCAAATCATTCAGAATCTGCTTTCGCAACGTTGACGGAATGACGATTCGGAAACCCCAGAAAAGCGTATCATTCTCGATGGTGATTTCGTTGCGACGTGTGAAGTACGGTTGCACGTCCGGATCCTCACATACGGCCGGCCAGCCCCGATTCACGTAGCGGTAGACTTTTGATAGAATTTTATCCTTTTTAATTTCGCTAACTAGTGTGTCATTTAGCACTGGCAAGTTAGATATTGTCTCTAACGCTAGAACATTGTATTGTTCCTCGGCTTCCTCGAACTCTTTGTCGTTCGGTAACGGAAGTCGAGACAGTGCATCGGCAGTTAAATTTAATTTGCCGGGAATATGCTCGAAATCATAAGAATAGGCATTTAACATAACCGCCCAACGCTGCACACGGGCTGCCGCCATTTGCGGAATTCCTTTCTTGGGGCCAAAAATCCAAATCAGTGCCTTCTGATCTGACTGCAAAATGAACCTTTGACCATAGATATATTCGTGGAACCGCTTCACTCCCCACGCCACGCTGAGCGCCTCACGATCGAAATGACTGTATCCCTGCTCTGTTTTTGTTAATTTGCGGGATGCAAAAGCTATGGGGCGCGACTCACCATTAGGCATAATATGCATCAGGCACGAGCCTACTCCGTAGGGAGAGCCGTCCGCACACGAGTTTCAGTTTCGGATTGTAATGAACCAAAACCTTACTCTTTACGAACAACTCCTTAACTTTGCTGACAGCTTGGTCACACTCTTTCCCCCGGATCCTTGCCTGTACTTGGGACAGGCACAAATTCCTGTTGTCCCACAGGCACGTTTCCTGGGTCTGGTGTTCGATTCCAGGTTGTCTTGGCTTCCACACTTACGTAAGCTTAAAGACAAGGCTTTGCGGGCGCTTAACATCTTGCGGGTCCTGTCGGGCACTTCATGGGGTGCCGATCGCGCTGCCATGTTGCGCCTCTACCGTGCCCTTGCAGGAGGTACAGATGTATGACAAGATTTAGATTAGGGGTTTGGATAACACCTCTGTAATGTGTGGTGCAGTGGCAACCCGGACCACTGCGCTGTGACTGAGGTTGGCGCTAATGACCAAGTTGTCG
>JAHWFP010086896.1:16641-35082 GCA_023313725.1 Lithobius niger
TGAGAATGTGGGTGCCATTAGAAGGTACGTTTACCCCAAAGAAGGCCACAAGAATAGTTAAGCGTGTGGTGCGTGCGCTACGAGTAACATTTTTTTTTCTCAATCAGGTGATAAGAAAATCGTTCGTTAGATGGTTTTAAGACAATCGAGCATTACTTAAGTATTTTAGTGAATTTGCGTATAAACTCCTGTAATACATCGAACAAAGTCATTACAGATAACCCTAAGAAGAAGCCGAGACTCCCCCCTATGTCACTCAAAAGTGCTGCAAAACTGTAACTAAAGCTCTCATTTACTGCTTCAAATGTGTTATCCGGTATTACAACCTCAAGTTGGGAGTAATTTTCACTTGTTTCTGGATATTCGATTGGAGTTGGATAACTGTAAACTGTTTCTCGGCAGATTTGTATCTTCTGGTGACAATTAAGCACATGTTCTTCATCGTATACATAGTACATGCTATTTACGGCGCTCAGGACATCATTTAAAGTTGCACAAGGTTTCAAATCAGTTTTGGAATTAATAAAAGGATACCTGAAATTTAGACAAAAAATTAATTTAGCTCGGCGGCAATGGCCCACATCTTTAGTGTGGGCTGTGAAAAGAGGCTACAAATAACTAAACAGAAACTAAATGCTAGCTTGTTAACAAAATTTGACACGTAATATTGGCCTATATAAAAAAAAAAATGGCTAAAATAAGAAAAAGGCCAGCAAAGAGCAGCACTACCAAAAGGCAAAGAGCCCAACATAGCCCAGTGAGTATTGCACCCAGGTTTTTACGGTGCATGAACAAATGTGGTATTGTCATTAAAATAAAGACTAAATATAAGTTTGAAATGAAGATCTGTTTGCTCCGCCTACAATAGGCCCAAAGCCTGTTTCCAGTTAGATAATCAGACAAACATCATGAAATATATCGCTATGGTCAATACAGTGAAAACATCGAATCGTCATAAAAAGAACACCAAAAAGTTCACTTAAATTCACTTCAAGGACACCTACTTCGTCCTGCAAATTTTCGACATCCCTCAGATTTCTTCTTCAGGCCTTGAGGATGTTCGAACTTTGAACTACATCTTTCTTTCTGACCACTAGTGCATTCGCACTCGTTCTGACCACTTTAGCATTTGAATTTGGCCGCCCTCGTAACCTCCTGTATTGATCAGCCTGCACGCGATTCCCACCACCAAGTTGCCATTGACGATCAAACTGTTCACTGTTCAATACTGCCTACCAGTTGAGCAACTCTAGGGTACGCAGGGCCCTGGATGTTCATTAGAGGCACTCCTTTCTTTTCATGTTGCTGGATTGCCAGAGATTCCAAACATCTGAAGTGGGGATCACGGATCGAGTTTGAATCACGTGCAGACTGATCAGTACAGGAGGCTACGAGGGCGGCCAAATTAAAATGCTAAAGTGGTCAGAACGAGTTCGAATGCACAAGTGGTCAGAAAGAAAGATGTAGTTCAAAGTCCGAACATCCGCAAGGCCTGAAGAAGACATCTGAGGGATGTCGACATTTTGCAGGACGAAGTACGTGTCCTTGAAGTGAATTTAAGCGAACTTTTTGGTGTTTTTTTTTTATGTCAAACATCATGATAACGTATTGGAATCAAACTTTTTTGAAATTATTAAAAAAAAACTAAAATGAGTATTGGGGGTATGTTAGTTGTTTTGTTATTGAATTTTTTAAATAAGTAAAGGCTAGTAGTGCGTGGTTGATTTGGATTTTCACCGTAGGCAAGACTTTTAAAAAGGGCAGCTCAGGCGATACTGCTGCAGAATATAACCGTAAGTTGTTCAGTCTTCTCGTATTGTAGAGTCGATTGGTTATGAATAATTCATAACCAATCGACCGGAATTATTTTTGATGCAGCCTGGAAAATTATTTTCCAGGCTGCATCAAAAATAATTCCGGTTTAGCAAGAAACAGAGTAAATATTTTCTAGCTGGGCAGTGTATTAAAAGTTGGAAAGCTTTCCTGATAAAAACTGTACACTCAACAAAATTTCTCGTTTTCTCAAACGATGTTTTGTTCCAGGCAACAATAATGGCTGGCTAACTATATGACAGTAAAACCTTTGTTTAGTACTACCAAAAATATTGTTAAATCCAATTTGCCGCAATAAACAATTTATTGTCATTGTAACAAAACCTTTTCAGTTTTATAAGAATAATCATTTGTTAACCTTTTAAGTGCTATGCTCGAGTAAACACAAGCACAGCTTTAAGTATTAAAAACAGAATACAAACTGTGCGCGAGATGGCCAACAATGGGGAAAGGACAACAATACTAAGTTCCCTTGCCGTGGCCGAGTTGGTAGAGCCGTGTGCCTCACGTTAAAGAGCTCCTACAAGTTGCTAGTTCGAGTCCCGTCGAGGTTACCCCTACTTTTGTGGAGGTACGAAAGAGATAGAAAATTAACGTAGCAGTTAAAGGGTTAAGAAGAATTTTTCCAAACACAAGTTAATGCATGGTGGCGATGTCACGCTGACACATCCCCACGCTAAAAGTGTAGTCGTCATATACAGTTAATCAGAAAACCCACACACGTCCCATGGGTTAATTTTTACAATCCACACTTTTGTGATAATCTAACACTTTTTCCAGAGTCTACACAATCCCTGCTTCAGCATGTGACATGCAATGACCGACTTTGCAAAACTATCGTACAACACAACCAGCACACCCAATTACAACCAGCATAAACAGGAACATTTGCAACCTGCAACATTTTTCGTACTAACACGAAAAAAAAAAACGCCTACTATGCTAGGCCCCCACCCATGGAGGAATGGCTCAACCCGGCAACCTTTTGTTCCGACCTTACGAAAACTAAATACACCTAAATACACCTAAACACCTACGAGACTCAAGCGAATAGCGCTTTTTGTACTCTAATCTTCTTTAAGCTATTAAAAAAGTAGAAAAAACACAGTTTTACTTTAAAACACAAACGTCAGTAACAGAACGTCTATCCCCTTCGCTCTGACTTCGTACAAAGGTAAGTTTCTATCAGAAGTTTCCCTTCAGACCTCTACGTAAGTCGCATGTAAAAATTCTTAAATTTATTACGAATCATAAATAAAATTTGCAAACAAAACTCTTACAAAATTAGCTTGAGATTTCGTTAGCTTGACGCCACACCTTAGCATTAAAACACTTATACGCGAAGCAGACCCGGTAAACCCTATCAATATCAATTAGCTCTCACCCACAAAGATCTCTAGAGAAACTGTTTCGCCCTTGTTTGGGTTCGTCAGTAGCGAATACTTTGTAGAAGAGAGCTAGGCTACGCTTGCTAGGGCAAATGACAAGAGCGAAACGAATACGGTTTCAGCAAGCGAAATAGCAGAAACTTCTGCTGGTTTGAGGCTCCACTCAACTGAATGGAAGACACCCGGGCTTAGGCCAATTTTTACCAATTGATCATTTAATATCAATTAGCTCTCACACACAAAGATCTGTAGACAGACTGTTTTGCTCTTGTTTGGTTTCGTCAGTAGCGAATACTTCTTTGGTCTCGTCATTAGGGTGGACTGAAAAAATAAAATTTTCGAAATTTAAAACGTCATAGTTTTGAAAAGTTGCCTTTTACCATCACTACAACACACAAAAAGTTTCATCACTCTGAGGTCACGTCTTGGGTTGTCACAAGAGCCTTGAAGTTTTACATTGTACGTCAATGGGCGGAATGCCGAAAGAGGCAAAAATGATGATTTGGCTGGTGTAAAATTTAATATTAACATTACCTCATCTGGTAATCTCAGAAGCGACAAAAGATAACCATAATTTCAAGGATTTTTTTTCATTTTATTTTCGAATATCATGCATTAAGTTATGGGCCAAAATAGGCTGAAATGCCTATTTGACCTATCTTTGATGTTAAATTAAACCCAAAGTATTTGAACAAAAATTTAATTACTTTTAATTACTGCATTTTTTACTTGGTTCCTCAGGATATCACATGAGATAATGTTAAAATTAAAGTTTAACCTATCTAATCTTCATTTTTGTCGTGTTTGCCATTCTGCCCATCTGTGTGATAGTTATGCTAAAAAGCAACGTTTTCAAACTATGACATTTTAAATTTCAAAAATTTAATTTTGCAGCCCACCCTACTCGTCCTATCGCTTGTTTTTGCTATTTTGAAAAAATATTTTGTAAACTTTGTAATCTTTTTTATCATATAATTGGAACCATTACCATATATTTCTAATTCATGTATGTACTTCAGGTTCTTTTTGTTTATTAAATTTTTGACTATAAATCTTGGAAGCATTCCTCTGATTTTATTTATTAGGTTTTGTATGTGGTTGTTGAAATTCCATCTGTTATCCAATATTGTTCGTAGTATTTAGTATAAGGCCACCCGCGCACTGAGCGACTTGGGCGCGTGGCCAGGTTGCTGCAGCCATTGAAAATGATTAGTGCGTGGTTTTACATAAACGGTAAGCATTCTCATTGGCTGCAGTGACCAGGCCGCGCGGCCAAGTCACTCAGTGCGCGGGCGGCTTTACTTACGTGTTTTATTTCACTGAAGGTATCTTTACATAAGACTGATTCTTTTTGTTCTTTTTGAATTTATTATAATTTTCAGTGTGCAGATACATTTTTTTGTTGAATTTGTCGTCCATATGCGAAGTTCTAATCAACATGCTATTCGTTTTCTACACATTTATGAAGAGTTCATTACTTAGAATCCACGTTTGTAAATTATTTAAATCACTGTTGAATATTATTTACCATTATTAGCTCAATATCATCTGCAAACAAAACTATTTGACTAAATTTCAATATTTTTTCAATTTCATTAATATAAACGAAAAACAAGTGGTTCGACCCAGGTTCGATGCCTGTGGCACACCAATTTTAATGTTTATTAACTCACTAATTTTGCTTTAATTTTATACAGAGAGACGCAGCAATAAACAATTATTGGTTACCGCAACATGATTTTGAAGTTGAATTTGAATTTGAATTTTTATTTACGTGAGTCTAAGGACCTTAGTCATACACTCAACTCTAAACTTAATCCTAAACAGTAAACCTAACAACCGAACCGTTTTATACAGAATTCACACTTCTGAAGTTCTGATTTTGAAGTTTGTCGCCACCAACACAATATCATTTTGTTGTGGTGATCATACATTTGGTTTAAGCAACAAACCATTGCGTTCCTAACAAAAATAAACAGTTGTGGTGAATTTAAGGATATTGTTGGAATTTTTCAAAATCAAATGCGATACAGCTGCAGCACACACAAAAATGGTTATGTTAAACAAAATTTAATTACCAAACAACCAATATGTTTTCTTTTTGTTTCGGCAACTCAGTTTGTTTTTTGAGTGAAGGAAGTGCGGTTGGCTTATTAGAGTCGATTAGACTCTTATGCGAACGGTTTGTCTGTCTGTCTGTTTGTGTGTTCGCGCTGTAGCGTTTTAACGAATTATCGGATGCCTGTCAAATTTTGCACACAGATTCTATGGCACATTTCTAGGTCTAAGTTCGAAAATGGATCGATCCGCCGGGGAAATCGTATACTAGAAATAATCAAAGATTTTTGTTTGTTGCAAACGAATGGCGTTTGTTTTTTTTTTCCTTCGGCCGACTGACGTCATCCATCCACGACCAATGACTGGAAACTATGTAGCCTTTGTCAGCGGCGGACGTCACCACCAACGAACCAATGACTGGCAACTTGATCAATTTTATTCTACAGACCACTGACGTAGGCACTGATCTCGTAGTACGAACTGGATAACAAAGTTATATAGTCTAATGCCGGCATGCGCGAAATCAACGTAGGCTTGGGCTACTTGTTTGGACAATCTTTCATGACTTTACTGCGTAGTACTTTTTACGGGAGGGTGGGGGAAGGAGAAATATTTAAAGCAACTTCTACTGTATGACATTTGTTTTTTTGTTGTCAGGGGAGGGGAGGGGGGGGCGCAAATTCATAAAACTACTTTTGGGCAACGAATGTGGGGGGGGGGGTTGAGGTTTAATGGCGCGTCGACAACTTGGTCATTAGCGCCAACCTCAGTCACAGTGCAGTGGTCCGGGTTGCCACTGCACCACACATTACAGAGATGTTATTCAAACCCCTAATCTAAATCTTGTCATACATCTGTACCTCCTGCAAAAATTGAAAAACACCGGACAGGAGGACAGACTTATCGCCCAACTGACGCGCAATGTCATGCGGAAGATGGAACCGACGACGAACACCATCAAGATGGCGACAATCAACAAGTAAGTGCCGGACCGTAAGTGGCCGTCGACACCAAGAACATTCAGGAGGGTCAACCCCCCGCAAAAGGAAACAGTGAGTAAGTCGGGTGTGACCAATTCGCAAACGGGCCAACACAACCTCCTCACGGCGACTGCGACGACACGCCGAGTGCCACTCCTCGACAGTGCCCTTAATGGCCCGTAACTTATTACCGTCCTGTCTGTCCCACAAGGTTTGCCAAAAAGCGTGTAACCTCAGACGCAGAGTTGGAAAGGCATCTGAGGGAACAAGGCTGAGATCCCTACCGAGAGGGCCAGAAAGGGCCCCTTTCGCAGCAGAATCAGCTTGTTCATTCCCTGCTATCCCAACATGGCCCAGGATCCAGCAGAAAAGCACGGTTTTCCGCTGGCCAGGCAAGCGGGAAAGCAAAGCTTGGACACGTTGTGTCAAGGGGTTCCGAGGATTGTAATTCGCCAATGACTCCAGGGCACTCATGGAATCACTAAAGACAATGAAATGCGTGCCCTGAAGGTCAAGGATCCATTCCACCGCCAAACCAAGCAACGAATAGCAACGAATAGCAACGAACGATAGCAACGAACGATAGCAACGAACGATAGCAACGAATGTGCTATCTAGATATTTCATCCTTATCAGTCGTGCGACGTGGCAATCGCAGTTGGATAAATGAAATGTTCAAAACGCCGAGACTAAACGGCTTGGAGGCTTCCCGTATCGTAAAACTGCCAAACGGTGCTGAATATTTCTAATGGTTGATTCAGTTCATTAGTGTTCTAATTAAACTTACAGTTTAAAATGAAACCGATTGAAGAATCGTAGTGGGCTCGTCTTTAATTGAGAGGTGTGCGCCGCCATGCCATCCGACGCAGTTGATCAAAACATGTATGGGGTGGTGGTGGGGGGGGGGTGATTGAGGCACAAATCTAGAAATGCAAGCGACCACTGGTTTTACGGTTGCATACGCGTCGTAGAACCGCGGCCAAGAAATCATTTGAGAAGAATAATTATTCACACGTGTTAAACAATTAGTAGCCATATCGATCGCTGTATTCGCAAGGGAATTCTATTCGAGTCTCACTATAATTGGTTTAATCAAGTTTATTTCATACTTACTTTCTCTGAGTAATGCGGAAATCGCTAATAATTTATCCTTTTTTCATCTTTACCTGCATGGAATGTACGAAATGTTTGAAATGGCGTCATCAATACATTTCGTTTTCTCAGCATGAACTTCCACTTCATCTTGACAATGAAATCTTTTCTTGTTTAAATACGAAAACTACAAAAGAATCCAGATTGCGAAAACAGATAAATCTTCACACATGAAGGTTTATGTTAAAAAAGATTCTAAAATGCCTTTAATCATGATTCTTTGTGCCTTAGGGGAAATAATTTTACGAAGTACTAATTTTTTTAATTTTTGTGTAAAAAAAAATATTATTTTACATAGTTGCACTTCGTAAATAAATAACTAAAAACTTCAAAAACAGGCTAAACATACAAAAACAAGGTATTTTAAAATTAGGCGTAAAGTACAAAAATGTTCTATCCTCTGCATTTTTTTTTGCCCTCAAAAATCTTTTATCAGACTCTATACTAGATGATTTCTCACAGATTTTCATTTACAATATACAAGGTTAGGCCTACATTTAAGTTCCGATTTAGTTCGAGCTAGGTCAACTCGCTAGCTCATTCATTGCTTAACTAATACAATCAAGAAGCAGCATAAACCATAGAGCCTGACGTTGGAGGGTCCACCTCAAATTATGCCAAGTTTTATTTCGCGTTCTGGATCGCAACGAGTGATCGCAATTACTTTCAAAGATTAGTATTAAAGAAAGCTAAAGCGTGTAAAAATACGGGTGTACGTCTTCAAAAACTTAAAGCTCTAAAGGAACATACATTAGAAAAAGACATGTAAGCCATCACCATCGTATTAATACGTATAAAAGAAACTACAGCATCCCAAAAAAACAAGCTGGAGCTTTTTTTCCACGTACTAGTGTGACGCTGGTTGCATACATGTATTTTTCTAATAACTGTGCCTCTGAGAGCTTCAAGTTGTTTAAGGCTTACATCCGTATTTTATATGCTTAAGCGTTTTTTTAATACTGATCTTTGAAAGTAACTGCGATCACTCGTTGCGTCCCAGAACGAGAAATAAAACATGGCGTAGTAATGTTGAGGTAGTACGTGCTGTTAGCGACAAAAAGTGCCAAAACATTTCAGTTCCGGCAACAAGCTGCATATTGCACATGGAAGCTATACACACATTGTAGTTTCCAAATTCAGCGGGAGACACTCCCGGAAGTGAAGACGTAAGGCGTGATGACGTCATCAAAATGGCCACCGTGCGACATACTAAATGCCTATTATCTTCGGAACTAATCGATCAATCGTAATGTGTGACCTTCTGTTGGAAAAATAATTTAATTTGCTAAAAGAAATACCTGAACAATGTATGCCGTAAATCTATTAGTTTTTGCGTAATTTGAAGGTAAACATATTATGACGTCCTCAAAATTGCCACCATTGCGATATACTAAATCTCGTGTATCTCGGGAACTAATAGATCAATCTTATGGTGTAACCTATCGTCGGACAGATAATTTAATTGGTTAAAAGAAATGCCGGAGCAATTTTGCCGTATACATATTAGTTTTTGTTTAATATATAGAAAAACATATTATAGCGTCATAAAAATGACCGCCATTCGATATATTAATCTGTGGTATCTCCGGACCGAATATATCAATCTTATCCTGCGACCTATTGTTGGGAATCTATATATATATCGCTAATGAGCGGTGAGATATTCATATTGATATTTATTAGAGCTTACTGGCCTGTTACACCATGTGCTCAAACTACTCTACTTACATCTAACTACTATACATCATGAACAAGTACCAGAACAAGTGCCCAACTACCCTATTGACCATTGGCCAATCACCGCACTGCAAGCAACGAGCAATGGGGAATGTGAGGGAGGGGGGATGGAGGCTCGAAGAGGGGAGGGTTCGCCATCTGTTTTCATTTCATGTTCACACATGCGGGAATCAGCTACACCGGCGTATGTTACGCTGGCATTCGAAGAAGGAGAGAGAGGGGCAGTCGGGCCCTTTTCATTCCATTCTACCCAGTACAGTATTTCAATCAGGTACCGGCTAGACCGGCGTATGTTACTCCGGGGTACAGCGAGTATAATTTAATTTGCCAAAAGAACTGCAAGAACAATGTATGCCGTAAGTCTCTTTTGTTTAATTTGAAGAAACACAAATATACGATAAGATAAGACAAATTATTGCCACTTTATACGTGTAATTAAAGTTGGTTTTATTCTGCGTTTTGTTATCTATAATGCATTCACTTGTGCTGCAGCTGCAATTGATAATATAGAACATAACACAGCCTTCAGTACATCGGCGAATTCATTCTATGGAACAGGCATGACTCATCTTTCACCCACCAGAAGGTATTTCTGTGACAACCCGTCTCAACCTAGAATAAAGCAGGATAGGCTTGCCCGAGTCCTCCACAAGTCTTCCTCATACGACTAAATGTTCATGTGATGCACCCTTACCAATGGTCGAAAAAAAAAACGATTGGTACACCCGTGGAAATGATGGACTAGTCAGAATCCACTAGAAGCAAGGCTGACCACGAAGGTAATAGTGTTATCTTGGCTAGCCTTCCATTCCCGTCGAAACATCCATGAAGGTTTGAAAGGTAAATGCACATTAATTCTGCTTCCAATATATGATGTGAATTCCTCATCCATGGTTCGCCGTGCCATGAACATTATAAAAAGTATTCTTTTAGAAGATCAATCCATCACAGACACCAGTTTAAGGCCGATCAACCATCACAAAGCTGCACATAGAAATAGCTGTAATCCCAATGATTGGCTGTGAGTTGGCAGGTAGTGGCTGGAATGAAAACTTTGTTCAAGCCTTTGTTGCAACACCATGAAGGGCAGACAGCATTCTGAAGTCATCGGCGGATCGCACGTAAAACAAAGCAGGTACGCAGTGCATACTTACTTTGTTTTACGTGCGATGACACAGACGCACACAAGGTTAGCGTAGCAGGCCATCATATTCTGCAGAATGAGGTTATCAGAATCAGGGTGATGACATGACAGTTAAGACAGCCGTTTAAGCGTAGACAACAAGAATCGGCTGAATTGATATTCTGGGATGGATGATAACTGCTGGGGTAACGTAGCCTCTATAGACTTGCAAGTGTACCAAGAGAGGTACGAGATGTCGTATCAGACAATGACTTTCTTGTACGCTACCGTGTGCCTGTGAAGGTCACTGCTCAAGTGACGCACTGTGAACAAAACGACACAGCCTTAATAATTTACCGTTTCCAAAAGAGCCACATATAAAGCGGCAATAATTACATGCACATTATCTTTTCATTCGCATTAAACAAAAACGTAATTATTTTCGGGATACATAGTTCGGACATTTCCTTTAGAAAATTAAATTGTCTTTCCAACGATAGGTCGCAAGATAAGATTGATCAATTAGTTCCGGAGATACAGGAGATTTAGTATGTTGCATGATCGCCATTTTGAGGACGTCATAATGTGCTTTCCTTCAAATTACGTAGAAACTAATAGATTTATGGCGTACATTGCTCAGGCATTTCTTTTAGCAAATTAAATTACCTTTCCAACGATAGGATGCACGAAAAGATTTATCGATTAGTTCAGGAGATAATTATGAAATAAGGCACAGCAGTCATATTATGTTTTGCTTCAGATTAAATCAAAACTAACAGAATTATGGCATATATTGTTCAGGCGTTTCGTTTAGCAAATTAAATTATCTTTCCAACAATAGGTCGCATGATAGCATTGATCAATTAGTTCCGGAGATAGTAGAGATTTAGTACATCGCGTGGTGGCCATTTTGATGATGTCATCACGGCTATACGTCGTCACTTCCGGGAGTGTCTCCCGGCGGATTTGTAAACTACAACATGTTAACAGCTTCCATGTACAATATGCAGCTTGTTGCCGGAACTGAAATGTTTTTGCACTAACAGCATGGACTAAGGTGGACACTCCAACGTCAGACCCTATGGTTCCTCCTTTATGCCGTTTCTTGATTGTGGTAGTTAAGTAATGAATGAGCGAGCGAGTTGGCCTAACCTTGGTATATTGTAAATGAAAATCTGTGAGAAAACATCTGTATAGTATAGAATCTGATGAAAATTTTGAGGACAAAAAAGTGTAGAGGATAAGAACATTTTTGTACTTTACGCCTAATTTTAAAAAGGCCTGTTTTTGAGCCTTGTTACGGCCACTATAGATGGCGCCACGATAGATTCTTAATATTTTCTGTTGGTGTCAACCTGTCTTTTAAGTGACTCGCCTTCCTGCCGTATAAACGCTTCAAACAAGTCAGTGCGAAAATATGGTGTCACGTGATAGGCTGTCATGGTAGAAAGCAGGAGCGTGGTATAGGGTTCTTACTTCATGTCCCCAGCACTTCTCCAAGCCAGCCTTGAGATTCACATTACCCAGCAAATGAGGGATCGACTCACAGAACATAAATCCAGTGACAAGCGTGCCAACTTCTAATTTCGTTGTAATATAGTCATGCCAAGGATTAGAACAGAATATTTCCTAGTTACCAAATTTTGAAATTGATTTAGAGCAACCGGAAGTAAACATAGAGCCTTTCGGCTGCTTTTGATGTATATTATCGAAAAAAATTGATACTGTAAAAAATATAAAGAGGAAAACGAGCCAACAGTGAAAATCATACACTAGGAATAACGTAGTACAGTAAGTAACCTGCATGTGCTTACATGCCGTCGGAATGGCATAATCCAAATTCAAACTGGCAGTCAAACCTATCCCCAGATCACTGAAATAATGTCTTTACTGCTGTAGTATGAGGTTGGATTTGACTGCCAATTTGAATTCGGATCATTCCACTTCGATGGTATAAGTGAAGACGGGTGACTTTTTATCAGTTTGCCCCTTCCTCAAATGGCTATAAAGATGACACACTGAAGATGGGTATACATACCCTTAACGGCATTATGGCTGTGAACTGTGGATGGATTGGGTTAAAAGTTCGAATCGAATAGATACAGCACTACTTCATGCCACTCTGCGAAACATTAAGTGCATAAAGGTGGCGTACATTATTACGTTATTCCTAGGGTATAATTTTAGCTGGTATACTATTTAAGCCTTTTAGGATAACGGTTTTATTGCAGTCAAAGTCATTAACAACGCACTGCCATTAAAGATAGTGCATTCCATCATACGACACAAAAGTTGTGATTGAGCAGATAGATGGACAGTTGATTTACCTTGCTTATGCTTAAAATCAATTTTGTGTGCGTTTGGATTTTCATGATGTCATCATAACCATTTGCTTGATGCTTTTGATTCATAGCTGCATCATGGAAATAGTACTGTGGAATATCATAAATTAATGGTGTTAGTAAACAACTGGCAATGAATGTCATTTTATGATACATTGGATTACTGTCTCGGATTTTTCAAGCTTTACGTTTGGCTGTAACAGATTCGCATCATTCTATACTTCATAAAACTAAGTAGAACCAGGAAGTACACATAGACAACAAAGTTCTGATCTGACTAAGTTGCTGGCATAAATCTAAGTTTTAAAATAAAAACGTAAGTAGTAATAAAATGCGCCGTACCATGGCATAAAGGCATGACTGAATAGTGTGCCGTACCCAGGCTCGGACTGGCCACAGTGCCATTCTGCCACTGGCACAGGTGCCCTTTGGCTACCATACTTTCGGCGTCCCGGTCTATTTTTTCCCCTCCTTCCTGCGAAGAAAAATGAATGGTTTTGGATTCCCTGTCCACCGATGACCTTTCAGGCTCAAATTCCCTTCTCTTTTCTCCCTTCCTTTACTTACGTTTTTAACGCGTTTTTGAAAACTCGTGCCCCCCCCCCCCCCACCCCACTCAAATATTTCCCAAAAACATAACTTGAAATATAAAATGTGTGATGAAGAATGCCCTCCAAAGCCAGAAATGATGACAGAACATGAAAATAAGCAGAGCTTCTTGAACTCGACCCCGGACTTTACTTCTGCTTGCAGAGCTTAGAGCGCTTCCCAACACCCCTAGACTGTTGGAGGCACCACTTCATCAGAGTTTCCTGTAAAACGCATGGTGCCCCTCCCCGGTCATTTCGATAAATGGCACAGGCGCCCTTTCCTACTCAGGCAGACTCTGGCCGTACCATGATGTAATAGTGGGACATCCGGTAATGGCAGACTTCCGGTAAGGGCCGACGTCCGGACGGTTTCTATGTTGAAGGTATAGAAATTTCTGGCACATGCTATTTAGGGTTGGGGGGGGGGGGTATGTAGGGAAGTATTCAGTTTTGATTCTCGACACAATCACTGAAGTGTAAATGTAAAGAAACTGGATGGTACATCGAGAAAAGTAGAGACGAGACCACTGTTTTGCATTAATAATATGGACTGGCCAAATATGTTGGAAATGAAGGACGCACACCCTTTAATGGTGGACTTATCACGTATATATATATATATATATATATATATGTGTATTTGTTTAATAAATCTGACTTTAAAGCAAATCACATTTAGAGCTAGAGGGAGAAATACCCACTGAGTAAGACCCTCCCAAAGGGAAGGCCCATGTATTCATGCATGTGAGCATCCAGACCAGCTCGATAAAAGATGACTGCCCAGTGCACTATTAGTACCTCTGATGTACAGAATGTACAGAAATTTGCTCATATAGCCGCTATTACTTCATGGTACGGTACACCTTGTTAAGTCTATAGGAGTCCGCCATTATCTCGCGCTATGGTACACCATGTTAAAGGTATACTATCTTTGTTCATGTAGCTCTCTGTATTAGCCTCGTTTTGGAGTAAAAAGGAGGCTAAGAAAGAGCACTACGGATATATGATAGTGGGGTATATTATAGCCACCAGGCAGGAGCTTTTTTTTTTCTAGGAGACTTAAATTGCATGACGAATATCTTTAAACATGATAGCATAGGCAGACAGTGTAGTGCGGACGTGTGAAAACTTAAATTTGCCGGTCCCCATGAAGGACGGCTGTTTGCCTAGGAAATTTCGGCCAGTTAGGGCAATTCGAGTTGTTTGTTAGTTTGCGAGCTTGCATGGTTGCTCGTGTGTTCGACGCTTGCTTGCAGATTTGCGAGCTTGTTAATGTTTTACTCGATTGTGCAATTGATGGTCAGGTTGATTGGTTGTTTTCTTTCTGGCTTCTAGCCCCCTTTTTCTTTAGAGAGGGTAAGGCAGATATTGAAGCGAGAGTAGCGAAGTTGTGACTCGATGGTTGATGTGGTGATGAGTGGGTGACTACAAGATGTCGAACGGAAACAATGGCGGTGGCATGGGAAGGTCCAGGAGTTTTCGTGGATCTAGTCAAAAAAGAGGGCGAAGTTTCGGTTGAAAGAATTTCAATCCGGACCGGATGCCAGGGGCTCTGTTGGTGGGATGAGGGAGATTGTTTTCGCTTTTGTGGGAAAAACAGCACGAAAGGAGCTGAGGGGCCTCAGATTCTGTTTTGCGGCAACCCAGAAACCTCTTCGTTGGACGGTGGCATGGACGTTCAGGTAGCTTTCATGGTTGGTCACGAAAGGTGGCAAGGTCAGTTGGAGGTCCTGCTGTGTAATTGTATGCTTTGTGAAGAACAAAAACTTTCATTGGATGAAACACGAAAAGAAGCGCGGTAATTGAAATGGAAAATTGTTTTTTTTTGCCTCATGTTGGTTTCCCAGTCGGGGAAGCTTTCACGACAGGGAAAGAGAAAGTGTTCATGAGGATCTTTTGAAGTAACCCTGGAACCCGAAGATGAATGCGGTGACGAAAGGCCCCAGATCTTTCCGTGAGAAGAGCGTAGCACGCCGATAGTGCCTTGACAACGGCAGTGGATTGATGATGATAATGGCCTCACGGGCTCGGTTAGTGACGAAAACACCTTCACTGCACAACATTGTTTGTGGGTGAGAGCATGATTTGTCGGACGAAGAACGATCGTGTTCGGCAGGGAAGATAGGTTTGGCAACGAATTTCAAAAGCTTGAACGGAGAATTGAATGAAGAACTGCCCGGCACATTGAGTGTGTTGCGAGTTGGGATGACGTGGTTGGGGTTAATGAGGACTTGCATCAGGCAAAGCGGCGCTGCAGGAGTGAGGACCAATCCCAGGTGATAACAGGGAGGAGAGTGCAAAGACGTGTTGTGATGGACGAAAGCTTTGGTGTCAAAGAAACTAAATGGCTAACACGCAATGGCTGAGGATGGTTACGAAAACCACCCACGGAGTACAACCTGGTGAAAATGGCGAATTTGAGTCGACGTAACAATTGGAACATCTCACGGTGAATGAAGAAGGGGTGTCCGGAAAGGGTGTGGAGAGTGCGCCCAGAGGATGAAGGCTCCAAATGGATTGAAGACATTCGTCGAGTGCGAGTTGCGGAGTAGGTGTGGAAGAACTTGGAAACGACCGTGAAACTTTACGTGCGAGGAGTGAGACACGAAAGCTCGCACGGAGTCGAACACGTTAAAAAAGGTAGAATCCATGTTCGGTGACGATGAATGACAAAAGGTGGTTGAAACCACCGAGACGGAGTGCAAAGAGGATCGGTTCAATTGAGTTACAGAAAACACGAAGGCACTCACGAAGTGCAACGTGGTGAAAAGGGTGATTATGTGATGTTGTGGGCATTCGGGATCAACGGCGGTGAATGCCGAAGCTGTTGGATGATGATGAAAAGCGACGTTGAGAGTTCTTCAAAAACACGAAAGCACACACGGAGTACAACGTGGTGATAAGGGAGCATTCGTGACGTCGGTGATCTTGGGAACGAAAACGATTGGTTTAAAAGCTGCTGGGACTGAAAGGGTTAACGTTCAAAAGTTGGAACACGAATGCACCCACGGAGTACAGCATGGTGATAAGGGTGCATGCACGGTGAAGGGCGACAGCGGCGTGACGAATCGATGACAACAGGCCGACGACGCATAGGCGAAAGGTTGGACGAAAGCTCTTCGAAACAGCATGGTTTAAGGTACGGAGTGATGCTAGCTGACTGGCAGAAGCCTTCGAGTGGAGGTGCCGTGTCAACCAAGTTGTAACGCGGGCATGGGCAATCGGCAGTTGCCCCGGTCATGACGAAGTAACTTGCTTCAACTTGAGGCTGAAGGAGTGGCGTCTTTCATGTTAAAGTCAACGGGTTGGAGGCCAGGACGGCGAGTATAGCAGAAGATGACGAATGGCCGCACCCAGTTGAGACAGCTAAGCATTATGCCGCTCACTAGGAGAAAGGCGGAGCGACCCGGGGAAGCAGCCACAGTGACTTGTCCACTTGTGCGGCAAAAAACAACGTGATTTGTAAAGAAATGCGATCGTGGGTCGATGATTGTTGTTCTTGTCATGAAAGCTGCTTGCTTCTACTTCTGAGGCAGGTGGTGTCGTTCGTGCCAGAAAGGACAGGTTGGAGGCCAGTAGAGGCAAGTTAGCAGAAGGATTGTCACTTCCAGTTGAGATGGCTGCAAAAGTGCAGCTCATCAGGAGAGATGTGGATCAATCTTGGGAAAAGACAGGGAGGGAGCCAAGGTGTCTTGTTCTTTTGACGGTGTTTGTCCGTTAAACCACCGAATCCAAGCATGGTGGTAACGGCAGTGGTTGACGAGATCTTGATCAAAAGTCATTGCAAAGGTGAGAGGCGGCCACATGATGGTTCCATTTGGGACCCTGGGACCTGGGCCAGTCCGCCTCTGACACTGTGATTGTCGGTTGCAATTTTGCGAGCAATGCGGGCAAAGGTGGTAGGCGTTAAGGCCTCTCCAGACAGAAGAAAATTTCGTGCGAAGCTATGCCTAACTACGTGCCTACTAGGTCAATATTGCAGTAATCGTGTGGTTGGTGTTGCGTTAAGGACGAATATTCAAGTCTTTTTTGCACCATACTGCGTGCGTGCAGCCGCGAGCAGCCAGTCTGGTTAGGGCTTTAGTGCAGCCACACATCAAAGGCTTGTGAGTGGCCGAATCACAAAAGCACCCTCGAGGTACAAGTGATTGCGGCGTATTAGCGGGAGACGGTGGCAACAAGAAACGCTGCTGTGGTAAATAGGCCTTGGTGGCCAAGTAGGCCTACTTACTACTTACTACTTACAATGAGTAACATGAGTAACAGAGAAAGAAACATTTATTATTGCTTCGACAAGTGTTTATATACAAGCATTATAGTCAGCTGATATCAGTCAGTATAATGGTTTAAGTCATTACATGTGTGAGGGGAAGCCGACACATCTGTAGCTAACCACAGATTGCGTCACCACATACACCACAATGCCCTCCTTTTAAAAAAGAAAAAAATTGGACTTTTGTATCCGATCCAAATTTTATTGACATCTTTCAGTTTGTTGATGGCATCTTTGAAAAGGATGACATCTTTTTGCTTTTTGGTTCGAGAGACATCTGGTCGATAACATCTCTTAAATTCGATGACATCGGCATGACTTCACATGCACCTCTAGGATTGGCATTTCCCCAAGTTTGAAATTTTTTATTGTGATGCTGGCCTTTGGCTTCCCAGCATTGCATTATAGTTGAATATGACACACGAAAAACATAAAATACATAATTAATTTCATATTCATTTTAAAAAGTACGCTCAGTTTCATACATCAATAACGAGGACAAAAAAACATGTGAATACATGCAGCATTCAATAAATCTCTGGTCACAGTATAAACCACACAATACTTTTGTTCACCGTGTTCATTCACGGAGGATGTCAGTGGATCAAAAGGCTCTGGAAGCCAGGAAATAACAGTGGAAACAGATCAAATGCAACAGTATTAACTTTGCGTTAAAAAAATATATATATATTCTGTAGAACCTGTTTACAGTCCGAATGTGCAAATAGGCCACTGAAAGGGCACTGCCAGGATAAGAAATAAATCTAGTTGATAAGTTTGCTACATTAAAACTAATAAATAGACATAAATCGCTGGAAATAATACTAAGGAAAATTGGAAATTAAGCCAACAGCGAAAATCATACACTAGAAATAACGTAGTTCAGTAAGCCACCTTTATGCACTTACGTTTCGTCGGAGTGGCATGACCCGGATTCGAACCAGCTACCCAGTTCGCCCCCAGGT
>JAHWFP010086897.1:1924-14973 GCA_023313725.1 Lithobius niger
CCCCCCCCCCCCCGAAAGTTTGGCGGTCAAGAGTTCAAACACCCCCCCATAAAAATGACTCGTAGGCTTTTATCGATAGACACACGGAAATTCAGTTTAAAATTAAGACGTGAACATACTAGCCCCATGTCCATGTTCTTAGTGTTAATAATTCGTTTGAACAGGAAAATAGACAATTAATGTCCAGTTTCATACTCAATTTAAATTTAGACGAGAAAATATGTGGAGCCACGTCCATGTTTTTACTGTTAATAATTTGTTTGGACAGGAATGTAGACCATTCACGTCCAGTTTAGGCTCACGTTTAATGTAGCCTTCACGTCCATGTTTTTACCAAGAATTTAGAGATGTTTCCTAAATTTTGTTTACGTTTGTTTTTAGTAATTTGTTTTAAACTTGTAATTTGTTTGGACAGGAATATAGACCATTCACGTCAAGTTTCTTGTTCAATTTTATAATCAGGAACGTTTGTTGTTTGGACGGGAAAAGTGTGTAGTCAGGCCGCACGTTCAGCTCCGCCCCCAAAAGCTTGCGACCAATCAGCCGCGAGACGTGAAAGGAAGAGAGCCACGGTGGACGTGGAAGCTAGGAGCCACTGTGCCATCTAAAGTAATAGTCGTTAGGAACAGTTTCCCGGTGTTTGGTGGGGGGGGGGGGGGGGGGGGGCATGATAACCCTACTTTCTACAGGGGACACTTTTCGATCAGGCTGGTACACCATGTAGCAACGATTGAAACCATTTTTCTTCTGACATCACTACTTTGATTGGCTAAAACTTGGCGGGTTCTTTTACCTTTGTGGGTTTTGTTTCTGGTATTATTTCTTTTGTAACTTTTTTAGTCGCATCTTATTTTTGCCAGTGCTCAGTTAGCGGTATAATCGGTTGTTTTCGCTGGTGGTGTGGGGGAAGTGGAGCGTGGGCGGGCGGTGATATCACTACTTTCTTTCGAGAACACGTTTAGGCACAGCACATGGGTTAGGCTTGGTACACCACGTAGAAAACTTTTATTCGTAGCCATTTTTATTCTGTTATCACTACTTTCACTGGCTGAAACAGCCCCTTGCATGGTTGCTTCTTTCACACGTCTAGATTTTTTTTTCTTATGTAACTTCTTTTGTACATTTTTTTGTTGCATTATTTTCTTTTGTCAGTATCTAGTTAGCGGGTGTTCGTTGTTTTTTTTTTAATAGACCGTGTATTTAGTTCTTGTTTTTTTTTTTTTTTTTTTTTTTGACACCGTACTGAATTTGTGCCCAGTTGCCTGTTGTTTCGCATTTTTTAAAATAATACTTTTTAATAACATATTTATGAATTTAGATTTAAAAAATTCGAAGAAAAAATTCACGTCAAATAATCCAGGAAACGAAAAATCCGGAAAAAAAATTCAGAGGAAATGTAATGCAAAAAAAATTAAAAAATCCACGGAATAAAAATCCAATCCAATTTTTTTTATTTCATTATTATTTTTTTTTTCGCATTTTGTTTTAAAATGCAAGGTTTTTTCGTACTTCGTTGTTAGTGCTACGAAACTCGTTCAAAGCTGCCTGTTGCTTTTTTTAGTCTTAAACTCTTCCTCCAACACTTCTGTCTGATCCACGATTAGATCCTTGAAAATCAAAATGTGAAAATTACAATGTGTATTCCAGATGTCTCAGCCTGTTAATGACAATCTGTCGAAAGTCCTTACTTTGAAAGTCCTGGAAAATAAAGGCCTCCCTAAACCAAATTTTCCAACTTTTTCAGCTAACGTACCAACATTTTAATATCCTCGCAATGTTCGTCTCGCATCTAGACGTTAGTTCTTCGTCCAGTGCGATAGCAAAAGAAAAGTGTTATGGTTGCCATGGAGCAAAATGGCATGTGGTGTCTATGACGTCGTTTGGTTATATGCACGCAGTCGAATAATCCATGATAATCATCTTGGCCGGCAACACACTAGCGTTTTTCTAGATTGAAACGTTTCGGGTGTAAAAAATTGTAGAGGATTCAGTACAATTTATACGAAAAGGGAAGAAGGAGTGATTTACGTTTCCCATTTCGTAGAACCTTGTATCGCGGAAAATAAACCAAACTAGCTGTTCCCCGGCGTACCATAC
This sequence comes from Lithobius niger, assembly GCA_023313725.1. Taxonomy (NCBI): domain Eukaryota; kingdom Metazoa; phylum Arthropoda; class Chilopoda; order Lithobiomorpha; family Lithobiidae; genus Lithobius; species Lithobius niger. The sequence continues at coordinate 4,022 of JAHWFP010086897.1, forward strand.
GCCGGTCTAGCTGATTCCCGCTGAACCAACTCGGCTGTTATAGGCATTATTGCTACCGTGGCAAGAATGAGCCCGCTCGCCCTCTTGCTGATTGTTGAAGCTTCGTTTGTTTAATCCTCCCTAATAATGGTTTATTAAGTCTGCTCACCTCATTAAGTCTGCTCCTGAGCTAAGTCTGCTCCTAAGCGAAGTATATCTATAGATTAAGTCTGCTCCTAAGCGAAGTATATCTATAGATTAAGTCTACTCCTAAGCGAAGTATATATATAGATTAAGTCTGCTCCTAAGCGAAGTATATCTAAAAGTCTGCTCCTAAGCGAAGTATATCTATAGATTAAGTCTGCTCCTAAGCGAAATATATAGATTAGGATTTTTCTGCGAACGGGAACTCTCGATTTGCACAATTCGCAGAATTAAAATATTCTCTAAAAATTTAACATTGGAGAAGTTAAAGACGCATTCGTAATTGGAAGGAATTTGTGATTAGTGGCAGTTTCTGATGTTTAGCCGCGGTGAGCGCAACAGCGGGAGCGAAGCAAGTAATTCGAAAAAATATTATTCTGCGAAAAGGGATTCTACGAACTGGGATTCTGCGCAACCTGGACTTTACCAGGGAGGGAAATGAAAAAATGGTCAACAATGTAACTGCGCCTTTCCCCCTCCCATCCACTTCGAGCAAACCCTTTTGTGCCTCAGGTTTTTACCATGAATTAAAGGTACATTCCTCCCAGCGCCATTTTTCTCGATCCACCACATCAAGTACGGCCCCAAAGTTCTATTTACCTGCCGGGAGTCAATCCCTTGCTAAAAATCCATTACAAAAAAATAAAGACGGGGAAAGCCAAAGGGTCACAATAAATAAATAAATAGATGCAAACCTATTTATGTTGCCTTTTGGACTTGTGTGTCAGACTGCTTGAGCGGGGAATCGAACTAAGGACCTTTGAAACCAAAGGCCAAGGTCCTACCGCTGAGCCAGACTGACACGATTCTGATTAGTTTCTTTCTGATTAGTTTACCTGATCGAACTTTGACGTCATGAGCAGTGTTACGCGTATTTGAGCTCATAAAATCAATTTACAGCAAAGAAAGTATGCCGAACGGAAGCGTAATTTGATTATTTTTCACTTAGTACTACTCTCAGCTTTTTACTTGCTTTAGTTCAAGAGGAGTAGAGGTACACTCACGCCGCCTTAGTTTTTTTTTTTTTAACCATGAATTCAACGAAAATTCAAAGTTCATACATAATCCGTGTAAACGATGGCTGGCCCGAATACAAAGTGTTAGTCGTTAAATTATTTTTATTTATTACATACGCCTACTGCTTTTGAGAGTTGTATGCCGTGTTGCGATGCATTGTCGTCTTTTTTTTTAATTTTTTTATTTTATGACAAATTTTATTTTATAACGTCAAAGTTTGTTCAGGTGAACTTTCTTTCTGATTTGTTTGTCTTATCAAACCTTGACGTCATAACCAGTTTTCAGGGCAGTTTTACACGTATTTCAGGCCATCAAATCAAGTTACATCCAAGAAAATACGACAAACGGATGCGCAATTTAATTATCTCATCTTTTTAGGTGCCTTGTTTCAAGAGGAGTAGAGGTACAGGCACGCACACACGCGCGCACGCGTGCACATCGTACGTGTTTAACGATGTAGATAGATTAATGATATGAAATTTGCATTACGGACAGACAAACCAAATATCACGCATTAATTCTAGTTGAATCATTCCCCCCCCCCCCCCCCCCCATACAACCCTCCTTTCGGTTCCATACCTAAAGCCACCTCCTGATAGGCAAATGGCCCATAAGTGCATAAAAACAGTAAACTGAATTTAATTTCCGGTCATATTTGCTGACCTTGGTCACAATGAAAATCAACAATGCCATAAAAAACGGAGCTTGACGCATAGACAGCTCACTGGTGATCCACGGTCAAGCTCCTTTTTTCAAGTCATTGTTTATTATTGTGACCGAGGTCAGCAAATATGACCGGAAAATAAATTGAGTTTGATGTTTTTATGCACTTGTGGGCCATTCGCCTGTCTGGAGGTGATTTTATTTCGTAAATTTTTTCACAAATTAATTGGATTGCATTGCTCACAGCCCATTTTGAAAAGATTGACACCTACACAAAAAAAAAAACACACAACCAAGGTAAACTTGTAATAAGTTGGCCTATACTTACAGTTGCTTGTGGATTTTTTTATTGACCATGGAGGCATCTCGGCCAATAGCACGCAAGTTCTTGACCGTCAGCAGAAAGAAGATCGTGTTTGCAGAAAGGAGAACAGCAGCAGGAATGTACATAAACATTAATCGGGAATACTGCGAGAATATCCAGCACTGTCGTTCGAACTGTGGGTTGAAGGGGTTTTCTGCTGTAGTAAGATAGTTTACTGCTACAGCAGATCCAGCCAAGAGCATAGGTATTCCCCAAGCATACACGGAGGCTCCTAAAAATGCCTTAAATCCGGATTTGGGACTCAGGCTCTGCAGGTTATGTCTAGGCAACCGCTTCCAAATATCGTACGCAAGCACATTGAGCCAGAAAAACGAAGCCAGAAACGTGAAATTCAATAGTATTCCATACACTGTACATAATTCTTTACCAGGGACAGGAGACCAAGCTCTGATGATCAAAATCACATAAAATATTAATAAACTCGTCATGTGACAGAGCAGGTTTTTGGTGTGATACTTGAGTTGCTGGGTGCAGAGGTAGACCACAATAGAAATAAACATGCAAACAGCCGATATCGTCCATGCTGCAGCATACATGTTTAAAATTCGAATTGCTTTTGTTGCAACTTGGGCTTTGTTTGGTTTAGGAACGCAGACTACGGCGAAGAGTGAGGTCGAATTCAGGAGGTAAAAATCGCCAGCGTGGTAAAGTTTGTCGTAAGCCGAAACCCAGATACTCAAACCGTGGTTTTTCATTTTGTAGTCTGTGGGATCGAGGGTCCAGCGCTGGCACGTCATCATTTCGGCCGTAAACGGATAACAAACGTTGACTCCCAGTTCAGTGTTGGTGTAGGCACCTGCGTCAAAAGTCGCATTTGTAGTCTTAATCCTTACAGCACCACTCTCATCTAAAACAAACTCGTCTCTGTCAACTGTGATATTGTTGCACAGAGGGCGCGCCTTTATTTTATCGAAGTCTTTCATAGGCACGCATTGATTAATAGCGTCATAAAACGTGTCATCTTTGCCGCAATTATTTTGCTTACAGTTACGCATGGAACTGTTGTACACACCGCCAAAAGCACACAATTGATTACTTACTGTAGCTGTCGCTAGTTTAACATCCTCCCTTGAAATTTGGTTCGGTCTCTTATTCCACTTCAAAGACGTCTCGTTCAGCCCAACGGCACGATGAATTTCGTCATTTGCTAATATTACATCATTCTTTTTCTGATGCTGGCCTGGTGGCTTCGCTGCCTCTCTTGGCTGCACCACAACATTTTCTTCGGTTTTGTGGATGTTGCCTGAAACCACGTTCAGTACGCCAAACCACAACACAATTACCGCAACAAAATCCATTTTTCTCACAGTGTAACGCATCCACATCACGGTCGTGCCCAATTTCACAAAATGACAACCCTTCACTTTCCACTGCTGACTAATACGATAAGCCTGTGACGTCACGATGACGTTTACCCCACATGCCACCCTTTTTTCCTTGGGGGCAGTGAACGCCAAACCAAGGGGAGGCGGATGCCTGCTCCAATTTGATAATCCTCTGTTTAGACTCCACATCTCTACAAAATCCTGTTTGATCCAGTCGGCCAAACAAATGAAAAGACCTTCAAGTCCAAAGCAGTGCAAGGGTGGCAACTTTTTTTTTTGGAATTGGAAAGGGAAGCGGTAAGGATAAATTAGTCAGCTAAAAAAGTTAGATGCCAGTGTACGAAATTCGGCTAACCTTGATTAAATCATTTGAATCATTGACATGATCTGAATTTAAAGATATCAAAATAACATTTTAAAAATAACCTAGCAGCCAGTAAAGGTGATAAGAACTTTACTTTCTACGAGAAAATAAACGAGGAATATTCATTTTATACATGATCAAATGGAAATAAGTGCAGGTCAGTTGAGATCACTGATCACAGGGGCTTAACGATGACAAATTATTTGTAGAAGTGGATGGGATGGGTAAAAATCTTCCAGCCGTATAAGTTTAGACTAATAGGCCTATTTTTACGACTTATATTTTTTGTGCGGGACCACACCCTATCTTGTACCCTATCCCCGCTCCTCCCCCCCCCCCCCCCACAACATTTTCGCCGATGAGGTTTTTCGCCCAGTCGTCCCTATTTTTGACAATACAGGTATGACGCCAGAAAAAAATATTGGAAGGCTTAGAAGCTTAAAATTATATTATAAAAAAAATCTGTCATTCAAGAAAAAATTAGGTCTAGCGAGATTTAACCACTGTTTCATGGTAATGTCTGATTCTGCATTAGTAGGTATTCGAATCACAATAATTAAACCAATTCAAATAAAAATAAAATGAAATAAATAAAAATGGCGGATTGACCACGGGTTGGTATTTTACTAAGGACATCCCCACATTGAAACACTTCGTTTTATCCGCAGAATGTCAGGCGGAGGAGGCGCGGCTAACAATGTCAAAACGTTACAATGCTGCAACATATAACAATGGGGAAACAATAGGCAAGGAGCACAAGATCGGATTGTAGCTCACTTTTTTTTTTTTTTTTTTTTTTTACTTTTAATGCACTACACGAGCCTACAGACCATAAGTCATACGCTCGACTCTAAAACTTAATCTATAACTTAACCTATTCAGTTATACAGTTATGTATAGTTACAGACAGCTTGGTTGTATTAATTATTACAGAATTTACCCCGTGCTCGCCAGAATTCCCCAGAGTCACTTCGGAGTCCGGCCAAACCTACCCGTCTGCTTACAAAATCTAACAACTTGCCGCAGAGTGGATAATGTCCCGGCGTTGTGCGAGGAGGCGCCCAAAATTTCCCTCAAATCACCCTCCCAGTCTCCCAGAATCCGGCCCCGAAAGGCCGCCCAATGATGGCACACCAAAAGAAAGTGCCCCACTGTCTCAGGCTCCGTACCACTAGAACACTCACTCTTGTAGCTCACTAGAACAAGATGCAAAGATGCTCGGGCACGGGGAAAGTAACATTGTCGTAGTAGCATGTGCTCTCACCAGCTACCTCCGCCGTGCATATTAATTCCTTTTGTTTTCCCCGTCGGGGGGGGGGGGGGGGGGCAGTATTCGGTTTAAATTCCCCAGGGGCGGTGTTAGAGCTCTTCCCTTCCGTCTCCATGCTGGCTTTTTTCTTGGGCTGGCAAAATTGCTTATTATTATTATTAATATAGCTTCGGGGCGGCTCCATTAAATATAGTCAATCGTTGTCGAGAACCAAAATGAAATGGTCTTGGTTTTCGATTTTAGTCTTTCAGTTTTAAACCGTCTGGTGCAAAGTCTATAATTTTTAGGCCTCAGGCCTCAAAATTGGACGGCCGACATGACTCTGCGATTTATTTACTTCTTCAATGCAGGCTTCGGGAAGCTAGTTGAATTGTTACCGCGATTGTTTGCCATAATACTGCATCTGCTTGCAACAATGCAGAATCAACTACCCATAAGTTGATACTCTACAAACACGCTAGTGTGTTGCCATCAAATAACAAACATGGAAAAAAGCTTGGGTAGAACCTGAACAGAAATCCGCATTTCTAATGTTTCGTTTTTTTGCAAATAAAATTGGGTGGACAGTGGACATACCGTACACATGATAGACCAGACCGTAGCTATTACAATAAAAATGAAGAGAAAAAAGCCAACAAATTAACTGAAAAAAAAACGGCTTCGCCGTTTAGAAAAAAGGATTAGAACTCGTATGCCCATACTCACAGATGTCAAGGAACACGAATAAAAACGGATTAGAGTTCACTCGAACGCAACAAACTATGACCGAGGGTACACGAAGGTTTTTTACGTCGCTTTATCTTACGTCGCTTTATCTTACGTTTATCTAATCCCTCCCCCCCCCCATTCAGCAAACCCCTCTCTATTCCCAAGTTCCCATTTAGCTAGCTGGCTTCCGACTTCGTTTTAACGAAGTGACAGGTGGCCGTCCTAGTTTCGTGACGTTTACACGCGCACTTTTCAACCAATCACAAGAAAGCAGTCCTTAGAGGGACGTAGAAAATGGGTTTTAGGTGGGTACACGTAGGTTGTTAAAGCGCTTCAACTCCTGACGTCGATGTATCGAGGTGGTTTGAGATAAAGCGACTTGAAAGTGGGTTTAGGTGGGTACACGAAGGTTCTTAAAGCGCTCTAAGCACTACATCGACGTAAGATAAAGCGACGTAAGAAACCTCCGTGTACCCTCGGTCTATAATTTGAACTCCAATTGCAGGGAACAATGATTGTCACATGCCAGCCTACACATGCCAGCCACTCACAAGAATCAGACTTAAAATGTAAAACGCAGATAAATTTTGAAAAAGCCAGTATAATACACAAATTAGGTGCATGCACATGCACAAACATTAAACATTTCAAATACAAACAGTGTTCACTTTCTGACATAACCATTGAGTAAAACGTGTCCTTGTTACCTGGAATTGGAGTTCAAATTATAGTTCGTTGCGTTCGAGTGAACTCTAATCCGTCTTTATTCGTGTTCCTTTACAGCTGTGAGTATGAGAATACGAACTCTAATCCTTTTTTTTCTAAACGGCGAAGCCGTTTTTTGTTCAATTAATATTGTTTCTCAGAGGACTGACTGTTGGCAGTGTAATCCGCTGATGTCACATACCTTTGTTGAACCAGCCTCTGTTATACAATTCAAGTCTTTCATTGAATTGTTGTTGAGTTGGTGTTGTGTATTGTTGTTGTCATATGGTTATCATTTGGTTGTTTGGCTGCATGTTCCGGTATTGTCTGGTAATGGCATCTACTTTGTTTGGTGTTAAGTTTACTTTGTTCTTGTCGTTTTATTGTAGTCAAGAGCGTACGAATGTAGTCATGGCTCTGGATTAAAGAATTGAATTGTGTATCTCGCCCGTTGTTATGGCTTGGAATAAGTTTAGGTTAAGAGGGAGTGCAACACCTTTGGTCATCTAAATTCTGATTACTAGATGGCGCTAGCATCTACAACGTATTTCAGTTACGATCTTAGTTCCACTTTTTCTCAGTTATTTCCCAACATAATAGTGTCAATATTGTTTCCAATGAAAGAAAATCGAATGAATTGCCTAGCGAAGTGTGGAGGCAAAATTATTTAAAATATATTTTTGTACATCGGAGCAATATTTTAATGTTGGCTGATTGAAAGATAAATAAAAACTGTAAAGGTGATTTCCATCCGATATCTAGAAATTAAATCCTTTTCCTCATTAAAAAAGTGTTACCGATTTCAAGTAAAACAACAAAATAGCATAATATGAAAGTGTTGTTTGAAGAAATCGTACCTACTCGAATCAGATTGGAACGCAGAACGGGTGTTAAATGTGACGAGGCATGTTGACAAAGAAGGGCTGGATGGCAGTTCCAAGTGGCAGTTCCAACGCTCGTCAGATCCGTGTGTTCGGAAATCTGAGCAAAATGACGTTTTACACGCGATCGACGTAAAACTGTCCTTAGTATTGCAGTTACACGTCGTTGTGCTTCCAACTATTGACTTAGATTGCGTTCCATTACTCCAATACTTCACCCAAACTAATATACATTAAGTAATAGATATCCGTGAAGTAGACCGGGTTATCCCGAAATAATTGCTCGTCTGCGAGAAACAGAACAGTCCAAAGATCGAGGGGTTGCGAAATCGCACGAGCGTGCCAGCGCGAGTTCGATTTTGCTACCCGTAGATCTTTGGACTGTTCCGTTTCGAGCAGACGAGCAATTATTTCGGGATAACCCGGTCTAATTCACGGATATGTGTTTTAAAGCTAAGGTGTGACGTCGAGCCAACATGTGTAGTTATTTGAGATTAAAAAAAAATTTATTTGAAAATTTTATTTGTGAATTATGACGTAAATTCCTGAACTCAAACTTCCGGTTTAAACTTCCTGTCTGCGAAAGTCTCCCGTACGCGAGGACGTCCCTATATCCAGTCCCAGTCACCGACATTTGTGTTTAAGGTAAAACCGTATTTTTTCTACTTTATTAGTTTAAATAAGATATAGCGTATAAAATGCGCTATTCGCTTGAGTCTCGTAGGTTTTTAAGTGTGTTTAGAAGGTGTCAGTAGGCTAGTTTTCGTACCATCGGAACGAAAGGTTGTCGGAGTGTGACGTACTCAGGGAGTAGACGATTGAATCCAAGAATAATCTCAAACCCAATTTACTCCTTACTGCATAGCTAGGGGACTATGCACTGAGAACACATATTAGGCATAAAACACAAGTTTAGGAGCTTGGTCTTATCCTGAGCTGAGTCCAGGGAGACAACCTTTCGAGTTGTCTGCCCCACACCAAGTGGCTTCCCATGGTCCAGACCCCCGTATTTATGCGTGGGCCAGAACAATAGAAGTCGCCTGAGGCATTACGTTGCGTAACCGCTAACAGGTTGGAGCCGGCTCTAACTGGTTTTGAACAATAGAGTAGCCTCGTTCCCGGCTGTTGGCGTTCGGCCAAGTTCCGGTGTAGACGGAAGTTGACAGGATGCCAAGCAGCTCATGTAACTGCAAGGTGCACCATGTGCGTTCACACAAGGTGCGCCCTGCTATTCGTAAATAGCGTGTTACAGGAGGGTTCGGCTTGGACTATTCATTCGTGGGTGGGGGTGGGTAGGGGGCTAGTATCGTACGCGAGGTTTTTTTTTTTTTTCGTGTTAGTGCGTAAAATGTCGCCAGGTTATAAATGTGCTGTTCGCTTGAGTATCGTACGTTTTGAGGTGTATTTAGGTGTGTTTACAAGTGTCGGTATCCTAGTTTTAGTACTGTCGGAGTGAAAGGTTAGAGGATTGGACCATTCCTGCACGGGTGGGGTCCTAGCATAGTAGCCTACGCGAGGTTTTTTTTTTCGTGTTAGTACGATAAGTGTCGCAGGTTGCAAATGTGCTTATTTATGTTGGTTGAATTTGATTTGTGTACGGTAGTTTTGCAAAGTATGTCACGTGGTTGAGCAGTGGTTGTGTGGAGCTCGGAAAAAGTGTTAGATTATCAAAAAAAAAGTGTGGGTTATCGAAAAAGTGTGGGTTATCAAAATTAATCCACGGTCAGGTGTGTGGGTTTTCAGATTAACCGTATATAACGGCTACACTTTTAGCATTGGGATGTGTTGGCGTGACGTCACCGCCGTGCATTAACAACTCATAAATCGACAAAAAAAGATATCTGGAATTAGTAACACAGGTAGTCTAGTGTAATCGGATATAACGAAAAAGTGAGTATGAGGCAGGATGTTTTATAAATAAAAAAATGGAGAGTATAGTAGTCCCATATATCAATTAAACAATTTCCGCGGTTCTTTTTTGCGTGAGTGGCTTTCGCGATCCTTTTTAGACGATATGGTTTTATTTGTCCTTTTCCCTTCATCTTTTTATTTCCGTTCTAATTTTTCCTGCGATATTTTGCTCTGTAGTTCATTCACCCTGGTTTCAGGGGCCAGTCAATATTTTCGAAAGGGGGGGGGGGGGGATCAAGTGTGTGATATCGGACAGCTGTTTCGCCGAATTTTAATCAGTGTCTTAATTTTCGGTGAAACGGGAATTCCGACTCCTGTTTTGGCGAATATTTATTTTCGAACAAATTACGTGCCTCGCTCACGCTGCTGCGCTTACTGCGGATAAACGTAACATCAGAAACCGCAACTAATTACAAATTCCTTTTAGTTAGGAATGCTTCTTTAACTTGAGAAATATTACATTTTTAAAGAGTATTTTGATTCTGCGAAATGGGATTTGGCGAAACGTGAAATCCCTTTTCGACGAATTTTAATCAGGGCTGAACTTTCGGTGAAATGGAAAGACAGTATCCACAAAGTTTCGATGCTCTGCTCCCTGATCCAAGGCCCCCATTTGCCCTTCCCCACATTCAAGTGACCCCCGCACGGGGGCAGGACACACCCCCCCCCCCCCCCCCCCCCCCCCACCAACTCTCCCCGCCGCCATACAAACCGCAAACCTTTCGTATATCAAGGGACGTATAAACTCAATAAACCTGTTTAAACCAATTATAGTAAGAGTCGATTTGTTTTCTCTTGCTAATCCAGTAATCGATATGGCTACTTGTTAGGGGGTGTTTAAATAAACAAACGTGGGTCGTGACCTGGTTGTGAAACCATAACGAAAACGTTTAATGTAAATTTTAACATCTTAAACAATTATTTACAACGTAAATTACAAAATGCATCTCCCTAAAGTTCGATGCTACGCATTGGGGCCCAGTCAGTAGAAGTGATGATTCGTAAGCTTGTTGGCTTGGATACCGAAAGTCGTCGCTAGGGGTGACGTCATAAAGTCGGTCTGGAAGTCGTCTCTAGAAATGTGGAGTTCTTCTGCCCATGCGTTACTGTCAGGTAGCTACTGCATTGCCTAAGTACAAATTCAAGGTCAGTGGCTCCTGAAGTCACCCAATAAAAACAACATTAGTAAATACACTAAGTTGGCGACGTTCAAAAGTGAACTCGCTGACACTACTAATTGCCTAACACCGGTGAATAATTAAATCTCTCCTTAAAGGATGCAATCCAAAAATCGATTTCTTGGCCTCGGTTCCACGGTGCGTAAGCAACCCGTAAAACTAGAGGTCACTTGCGTTTCTTTTGATCAGCTGCGATGGTATAGCGTGTCGGCGCACAGCTCTCACTTAAAGACAAAGTTACTGGCCAACAGTAGTTTTAAGAATTCGCTCACCCCCCTCCCCTTTCCTCCCCTGAAAAAAAATGTCGCATAGTAGAAGTTGTTTTAATATTTCTCCTCCCCCGCACCGCCCCCCCCCCCAAA
>JAHWFP010086902.1:0-30360 GCA_023313725.1 Lithobius niger
AAAGACCGGTGTGCTTTGCACCGGGGACGTGCGGGGTTGAAGCCAGACGGCTAAATGATGCTGTGACAGCTTACTATTCTCTTTGAATGTCTAGACGATAAGTTAATAACCTCCCGGCGAGTCCATTTTACCATCCGCCCGGAGGGTAGAGCGCTCCAATCAAAGAGCTAATTACGCAAATAATAAACCTTCATTGTAATTCCAATTCCTACCACCAGAAGGCGCGTAGATTTTAAACGACTAAAAATAATTCCCACCACTCATTTTTTCGTCGACTGGCGGCGCGAGCGTCGGTCACGTGATCGACTCTCGACCAATCAGAGAGCGAGATAGTCTTACATATTACTTACATCCCGCATCCATCTTTCTTTCTGGCTCTAGCCTTCAGAGGAGAAGGACTTGCCGCGAGATTTATTAAAAAAAGTGCGAGTCACTATAAAAATGCTACGTCACGCTAACACTAACACCATCCGACACCTTATCTGTGACGTCACAGATAAGGTGATAAGAAATTAGTATTGTGGAAGTAGCCGCATGTGGCGTGAAGTGAGGCAAACCCCACTACTTTCGTACCCCTAAAAGTATTGTTCGGTAATTGTTAAAAGCGATGTGTGGGTCGCGTGTCTCGTGTTTTTGCAGGTGCATATTAAGCACCAGTCGTTTACCGGAAATGACGTACTGTAATGCCAAATTGAAATGACGTACTGTAATACCTAGCGTAACTCCTCCATGCTAACTAATAAGTTGCATCGTTATTGCTAAAAAAAATTCGCCATACTCATAAACAAACAGTCAACAAACAAACAACATTAAGTATTATTTATCTGAAATGTGTAAAATTAATGCTCCTGGGCTCGTTTTTGCTTCACAAGTTATAAAGAAAAATCACGTTAAGCGTAGCTACAGAAAGAGGTGATATCTAAACCAAAAACAAATTAAGCAAAAAACGTTCATTGTTGTTGTTGCTATTTCATTATTGTTTCAAGCACAAAGCAAAATACACAACATCAAAGTAGAAAAAAACAATCGGTCAATCCGACAATCAATCTGCTCTCGGTTAATAGAAACCATTTGCGAACTGCTAAAAACTCAGTAGCAAATCGCGGAGGTCCAGAATTTCGTAACGTCAGGAAGGGTTCACAGATAATACTGTGTTAAACGCCACACTAAAAGCTAGAGTTTAGAGTATATCACGCTAGTCTGCAGTAGTTCAACAACACGCCACCATCGAGTTTGTAAAAATTTATTGTACATTTATCATACGTAATTCAAATAAAATATATTGTGACAAAAAATATTTTAACATTATTTCCATAAAATTCTGTGTGTATATATTTAGTCGAAAAAATAAGCAAATATTCCAGTAAAAAAAATTACCAATGAGCAAAGTTTTAAAATTGCGTTGTATGTCTGATGAGTAGATACTTGGCTCGATTTTGATAACACACACGTTCATTGGCTGAACTTGGCGGGCTTTTTGCTGACAATTTATTGTTTATGGTGTAGATATCAAGACAACATCCATTAAAAAATTTCCATGTCCAGAGCATTGTTGCTTGAAATGAGATATCAAGCAACAACGATTTGATTTGACAACGACGAAAATATTGTAACAGTAGAACTCTTACGACGTTGACTAAGCTGACATTTTTAAGCATTGTTGCTCGGCACGTCACCTGTGATGTTTTTTTACGATGCGTCTTTTAGGAGGAAACTCAGTAAGGGGGATAGGTGTTGCAATCCCATCTCTCAAAGTAAGTGTAAGGCGTCGTCTCACTGCGGTTGCTCAAGCACGGTTTGCGAATTAGCAACAATGTCTGTCGCCATGGATGTGTCCCTGGAGTTGCGGCTGCGGTCCTTCGTCATTGTTACGGACTCTCTTGCAGGCATCCGTGCGGGGCAGTGGAACGGATGTACGTGAGCGATTCGTTAGTTCTCAGTGTTGCATGAAAACTCTGGATTGCTTCCCAGGTGGGTGAGGTCGCGGTTCATGGGAGAGAGGCCACACTGGAATCTGGGGCAACGAGCAAGCGGATACGCTCGCCTAGGAGGTGACTGTCGCAGAGGTGGCAGAGGCACATCTTACTGTGTCCGTGGCCACTCAGCGTGTAGCAATTTGGGAGTGGCAGTGTAAAGAGTGGGAGAGGGAATGGGTGGCCTCGGTTACGGGGAGGTTTCTGTTTGCTATACAACTAACCTGCAAGTACCAATGCATTCAGTCCTGGATGCGTTGCCGTACAAGAAGGCGCTTCTCGTTAGTCGTCTGCGTACAGGTCATTCCATGCTGCTAGCGCACCAAAATAAGTTGGATTGGGTGGACTCGCCGTTCTGTGGGACATCTGTAGTTGAAGACACTACTGAGCACTTCCTTGTTTTCTGTAGGAGGTACAGTAATCATTGCCGCCTGTTGAGTAAGTGGGTGAGGACTCATCCGACCCTGCAGACATTGCTGTCCCACATGAGTGGTGCAGACGCTGTCAGATGCATGCAGACATTGCTGTCCCACATGAGTGGTGCAGACGCTGTCAGATGCATGCAGACATTGCTGTCCCACATGAGTGGTGCAGACGCTGTCAGATGCATGCAGACATGGCTGTCCCACATGAGTGGTGCAGACGCTATCAGATGCATGCAGGCACTGGCCGCTTTCTGTGTAGCTACTAAAAAGCAGTTGTGATCTTGGTCGCATAAGAGAGGCCTGTTGGAGTTGAGAGGAAGCAGGTGCACCGTCGTACTTGCACGTGCACATTGTGATGGCCGCACGCGGTAGACTCTTGTACACAGTGGTGAAAATCTCTTCTTGTATACAGTGGGGGAATCTCTTCTTGTCCCTAGTCATGCACCTTTGTCTTAAATCCGTTAAGAGAGAGTGCACCCGCCATTTTTACCTTCACTTTCGCTTCATAGGTCGTAAAGCCTACTTGAAAAATGTTATTGGCTCTCAGACCACTAATCATATTCACGTCCCGTAAGTCCACAAGCTTCACTAGTGCGTCCCTGATATGGCTGACCAAGTAAGGCCTCCCCGATTGATCCGCAATAAAATTATAGAGAAGACCATCTGAACATTTGCCAAACTACCACGATAGAGTTTCAAAAGCCAGGACAAACCACGGTCCGAATCCCGGTCAAGATCAAAAACTTCTTGGGGCCATCCCGGAATTACTGGAGTTACGTTGACCACTAACTACTCTAGCTTAGAATTTCCCTGACCTAACACCCACTGACGGTTGCTCCAGCGAACCAACATTACTCGTAGTCACCGACCAACTACACACTCCGTCCTCAACTAGACCAAAAGGCGAGTTATTTGGAACAATCAGATCTGTGGCATTGTCATCTTCAAACGGTTTGTTTTCATTGTTTCCATTGTTGGCATAGTTTACCACACCATCACATTGTTTCGTTACCTCTGTCGTCTCAACCGCCATTGCCCAACTTTCTTCTTCCTCAAACACAGTTTTGCAAGACAACCCCGTATACCTCCAAATCCAGATCACAAATCCCTGCTTCTGCTGCTAACTTCTTCACTAATTCGTAGACATCCTCCTCGACTAGGCTCGCATCGATGTTGCGTTGCGACTAACACCTTTTTTCTTCAGGTCCACCAGCAGCCAGGAGCCAATAATAACAGGTTTAGAACGACTAGAGGGAACCCCAGTAGTAAAGCAACAAGCCCCAGGGAGTATTCAACCAACAGCAGACACTAGTAATGTCACAGCATCAATTCAGGCAAGTAATTCGACAACAGGGACCCAAGGATTAAGGTCATTGCCCCCCAGTGAACAGTCAACCAGGACAACCCACTTCGATGAGTCCCCACATCTAAAGATTATCGGACTCAGAGGAGTCAAGAGCCAAGGCAGTCATTCCCTGAAGCAAATAAAAAGACTTCACCTACTCTAACAAGAAGCAGAGCCAAGCTTCAAAACATTCAAGTGATTGTTTGTTTCCACAGCGATCGTTGGAAGGAGGTAACCAGCAGCCGCTGCAAGACAACGAATCTGTGGAAGAAGCATAGGAAATGCAGTTAGTTAGGGATTGCCACCATCCACACGCTTGCTTCAGCGAGGCATGAACAAATCTGTATCACGAACTTTGCATCTCGATGGTCCTCGCCACTCAGGCTTGAGTAGGCCGGTTCAGACCTCTGTCAAGGTTTATGAAGCTGTAAAGCATCCGTTTAGAATCGTGAACATCACTGGGACAATAACGTAGCATGAACCAGTGGTACCCGGTGCTATGGCTTCCACAGGTGTACTTGGTTGTGCTTTTAGAAACCCCGTTAAGTAAACAACTTCTTAAATTTTAAGCCAACAGTATTTAAAAAAAAAACCTACGCTACGATTTCAACTAGCCGGTTTACCATGTTTACAATGTTAATGAATCGAAATTCTTTAATTTTTCTCCGTCTTAATCGGTTAAAAATTAAAATTTATGGTTGCACATTTAGTTTTTGACAGATTTTTATCCAAGCACGTTTGAACTCATTGATTTACTTGTCAGCAATTTAACCGCGTGTCTTATCAATGGTTTGCAGCCAGTTTCTAATGGTGCCAAAATGTCTGCCAGATTGAGAAGGACAGATGGCAAGGTGGATTGCTCAAGATCTACTTTATTTTCGTTTTGCTGGAATGGGTAACGGTGGAATTTGAAAATGTAAAGAATTGTGAGGTTAACATAAACTGTCACTAAATTACACTCAGTTTTAGGTAAAAGAGCTTGAATTGAACTGTCTAGATGTGTTAGATAATTTTGATATTAACGGAGCTGTTTATAAGGCATTTTTTTAGGTGCCTTTCCTTTTTTTATTTTCTTCCGTAACACCTGGGCCACGAGAAACACCAAGAAACAGAAAACTTGTCTCCGTTTCACGGCGTTTTCAGCTGCCAATTTTTCGTTTCTTGGGGGCGACTTGCATTTAACCTTATTTTTCGTAAACAGCTGTTTCTCCAGAATTTTAAACCATTTTGTTGCATAAAACCAAATTGGAGACCAAACAGATTTTTTTAAGCACTCTTGTGAGGTACGTAAACTACTTTGAAGGCAGTTAGTCACAGTGCCTTTGGGGCAATCCATATTACGTCACACTCTCGGAGTGGGTGGGTAATTGATTTATTGTAACATTTGTGTCACAGGGGTGGAATGGTGTTTTCAAAATGTGACGTCACAATTTTGCATCACATTTTTGTATTCACATCACCATAATTTTTTGTAGCATTATTTAGAGAACAATATTTGAGATGCAAATCCACTTATACACACAGAAAAACTCATAAAATTTAAACCTGTGAATTCTAATACATTAAAAAAAATACAATAATATTAAGTATTAGCAATGTAAAGTACTTTGAAAAATCACATTGGGGTGATTGCAGAGGTGTGACGTAATTATTAAGAGGATGTTTTAAATTTTGTGGCATTTGTCACAAAGGGATGGGTGGTGTTTCAGAATAGGCCAAAAAGCGTGACATAACAGATGGATGGTCCCTTGGTGTGTAACAGTCTGACCACCTCTTTTGGTGTTCTCGACCTTTTTTTTCTCGCTCCTTATTCCAATTTCGTTCGTCACATTTAATGTTGTGGCAAAGTATTTCATCATCTTTTATTTTTCTTCTCGTGGCTGATGCTGGCAATTCGAGGACGTCTACCGATGTAAAAAGATCCAACACGTTGGGTTTTTGTAAATAATAACCAGTGAAGGTGGAATTTAATTAAGTTTAATACAACACGGTTAGCGCTGCAGTTGCTCAAAGTCTGAGATCAATAGGTCGTTGTAGTTATTTCCGGATTGACTCGCAGCCATGGGTGTTCTGTTGGGGAAACAGTTATCCCCAAATTCGCGACATTTTGCATAAAAATCATGGTTGGCAGTAACAAACCTTTTGGCAGCACCACGATAAAAATGTGGTTGTTTTTGGAGCTTGATTTACCCAATCAAGCTCCTATACGCTAGCAAGTGAGGTCGGCATGGTATGACTCCTGCTCATCACCCGAAGACCGCTTTTCCTAAATAAAATGGGCTGCGCATGCGCCGACTCTGATGCCATGTATTTGTGATCTCTGAAATCATCATGGCAGTCGTTCTCGATCCGACAAATCGATGCAACTATAACGCAACTCTGGACTAACAAACTAGTGAATATTATTATGAAACGTAAGTGGGACTGTTCCGAACATAAAAATTGTATTCGAGTGTTTTATGCTACAATCAGCAATGTGGAATTTACGTTAGGCTAGATAGCCAGTAGTAGGAACAAATACGATCCTATGCGCAAGGCCGGCTGAGATAATAGCTCCTTCCTAGATCAACTCTTATCTCAGCTGGCCTTGCCTATACGCTACCTCTCGGCGTTGTCGCTGATTAGCTTTTTTGGCACGTCGCCGGCAATAATTTTGCCTATGTTTTTAACACAGGGAGCCGGCACGGACCATAGGCACGGACAACATCATACCAACAACAGACATAGATAAAGGGGGAAAACACCGTTATGCCAACTAATAGAGGTAATCGTCTATTTTCACTACACATCAACTTTTAACTCTTTCTGCCATACCGATATGCTTTGGGTTGGATTAGTTTTACGCGGAAAGCTTCATTTATACTACACATACCAAGATCGCTGCCCCACCTTTACTGGGGGCTACAGGGGAGGGGCTAATATAACCCCAAAGACTCCCCAAAACGTCAAACCGAAGAGAATCCAGACCGCAAAATTTAGCCAATTTCGATTGACGACCGCCCACTTTTTGATGAGTGGATATACGATACGTCTTTACAATCACTGAAGTCTCCCCTTGCCTACCGCTAAGTTTGCTTTATTCCATAACTTACTACTTTTCAATTCAATTCAATTCAATTTGTTTATTATGGGTCTCGGCCCTAAGCCACGCACCCAAACACAGGCTGCTCACGAAACAATAAAAGTCGACAACGAAATAGCACTTTCGGCGTGAATGAAATCGGCCGCCATTGTTCTCGTATCGTTCGCGTCTAAAATCGCAGTCCGATCTTTATTTCTGAATTATTTGAAAAGCATGCTGGCCCGTAACCACATGTTTCGTAGCCAAGTGTTACTTCAAATTTAAATTGTCGATTTTTTGTTGCACGAAACAACCAAAAAGGCCGAAATACTCGCTGCTCATGACATTTATTTACTATAGCTACTGTAGTACATTGGCCAATGAACGCACAGGAAGGTTTGACTGCGTTTTTTGACGCGAACGATACGCGAGCAATGGCGGCCAATTTTATTCACGCTGAGAGTGTTATTTCGTTGTCGACTTTTATTGTTTCGTAAGCAGCCTTAGAGGCTTAGAGCGTCAGCTGCAAAATTTGCCTTCCCCACAATATGTTGAAATGTGTAATTGAATGCATTTAACATGAACGCCCAGCGTTGAACACAAGCAGCGTCCATCTTTGGCAGGCTTTCCTTTTCACCAAAAATACATTGCAGCGCTTTTTGGTCAAGACTGGAGAATATAGTGCTGAGTATAGAGATACTCGTGGAATCTCTTTACTTCTCAGTAAATGATTAGGGCCTCTCTGTCGAATTAGATAGCATTGCTCCGTAGCAAAAGCTATGGGGCAATCAGTACCGTTCGGCATCACATGCATTGACAACGGCCTACGCCGTAGAGTGGTGCATCACAATTAAGTTTGAGTTTAAGTTTGGGGTTATAGGGAACCAAAACCTTCGACTGCACAAATACTACCTTTTTAACAGCTTCAACCGATTTTGAGCATTCTTCCCCATACGCATTTGAACTTGGGGCTTAATAGGAGCCAAAACTTGTGCTAGGTTTGGTAGCTTCCCAAGTAGCACAAATACCTTTATTAAACCAAAAATTCAACGTAAATATCATATCATTTTTAACCGCTAATAGAGGAATAGATGCAACAGCTTTTTGCGTTGATCATACGTTGTGATCATGTTCACTGTACACTGTACCACTATGTTGGCAAATCGCAGCTCGTCTATTGTACAACGCTGTTTCACCTCCTGCAATTTAGACACGAAACTCTGGGCATATAAAGTATACGTTCGCCCTCTCCTAAATTATGCATGCCAGGTGGGGTCACCAAGCCTATTAAAAGATATCGATCATATAGTCAGTTCAGAGACGTTTTATTAAATCACTACCAGGATTGAAAAGTAAAACTTATACACAACGTCTGGAACTTATGGATGGATTCACTTGAACTGTTAAGGCTGACTTAATTCTCACTTATAAAATCTTACGTAATATACTACCTATTGATCTTCCTTTCTTTGAAATAAACACTGACACACAAACTAGGGGCCATAAATTAAAACTAATTATTCCCAAGTTTAATCTAAACTGTAGAAAATATTTTTTCTCTTTACGAATTGCCCCGGTTTGGAACTCTCTTCCTGACAACAATGCCTCAACCTAGTCACTCCACGCCTTCCAGAGACTGTTGAATGAACGGTGTTTGAAAACTCACCTGCATCGCCCCGAATTTTGTAATTAGACATTGTTTTTGGATTTATTTTAATTAGACAGAGTGCCTGTTTTTTAATTAGAGTTTGTTCTCTTCATCTTGAGGATGTATCCATTGGTACTGATGTTAGTATGTCAATCTCCGGCAAGTCGTTAGGGGTCTAATGGATGATCGTTTCGTGCCGTTTTGCTTTTTGACGGCAAATGAAACATTATCGTACATATACAGGGTGAGGCAAAAGTGTGGTCACACGCAAATAACTGCCGTTACAATGGTCATATGTTAATTCTGAAGACGTATTTGTAATGTAAGTCAGATAAGGCGAAGTCAATGAAGACATTTGCAATGACTTTGAAAGAAGCATTGAAGGTCATCTGCATTTTATCTTCCAAATGGCACAAGATACAGCACAAAAGTGAATTATAAAGTTGTAGACGAACATCAAACATGACAAACTCCAAAAACAGATTGAAAATCGGAGCATAATTACAATAGTTACGAGGAAAACAAAATAGCAAAACGTTTTAATTGCCATGCAAGCGAGCGCACATAATGTGATCCGCGTTTTTCTTGCGCCAATCAATGCAAGTAAACGAGTGCAGTTCAGGATACAATGAAAGAAAACAACGCATGATAAGGATTAGGCCATCATTCACAACACAGAAAGTCACAGTCGGTATGAGATTATTTTCTGATTTAACGTACTTATTTTTTTTGCGGAAGCCTAATGTTCCTTTGAGTAACATCCAGCCCGGTCGAAACAATTGCCCAACAATGCAGAACGTATTGTTGTTACAAATGCCCACACTCATTTCCATAGGCGGGAAAACCATGGACATTCACATATACGAATAATAAATCATTATAGCATTACAGACAGTTTTAGATGCTGAACAGGGAGCAACTGATGCGTCATTGGCTCCTTGGTAGAGGCGGATTTATATTTCTGCCACCTACGACTACGCAGATTTTGCCGTCCACCATCCAAAAAAAAAAAGTGTTTTCATCGGTTTTTTTTTTCAGGAAAAACGTTTCAGGAAAAATGCAGGATAGACCTATGATTAGGATACTCTGAAAGTAAGGTGGGCCGGGGGAGGGGGACAAGAGGGGTGCACTGCATAGTTTATTAAGTGCCGGCGTCTGTATGCCCAAATAAAATTTTCGAAAATGGCACCCCACTTTACACACCTGCTACAAGAAAATGTACGACCACTTTATTGTTAAAGTACGATTATTTTACTTGTTTTGTGAAATGTATGGCACCATATAGAAAAAATATTTGAAGAAAACAGAGAATAAATAGAATTTTTTCAAAGATTTTTCGCCTCGTTCTTTGGGGCATTTTCTTTCCTGTCCCTCTGAACCCCTCCCCCTGCCTCCTCCTCCCCACGTTTGTGTTACGTCTGCCATTCGGTAACACTGCACTGCACTGCACTGCACTGTGACTGAGGTTGGCGCTGATGACCAAGTTGTCGACGCGCCATTAAGCCTCAATCCCCCCCCCCATTCGGTAACATGTACTTTCGAATAATACTACAACTAACGTACGACTGCAAGATAAAATTCCCCCCACTACCCCAAAAAACAAATTTATTTACGTATACGAATGCCCACACCTTTAAACTATGTACCTCCCCCACGCCTATTTTTCCACCCCCCACCTTATTTTCGGCGTATTATTCTGATCGTTGGTCTACCCCGCATTTTCCCACCTCTGCTAGTGAGCAAGAGATACAAATTCATCTACTCACTGTTAACCATATAATTTATCCTTTAATGGTAGTAATCTGCAATGCCATAATGATTTATAAAGCTGTTAAAAAAGTGCGGGCATTCGAGTGTCCACGATATATTCCGCATTTGGATGAAAGTGAGGGCATTCATAACGACAGTGACGTTTTTCATTGTTGGGCGATTGTTGCGAAAGGGCTGGAAATCACTCAAAAGGGCGTTAGGCTTTGGCAGAAAAATAAAAACTGTATAATCGGAAAGTAATCAATACCGAACTTGACTTTCTGTGTTGTTAGTGATGGCTAATTTCTTAATCCGTATCCGTTTTTTTTTACTACAATCTGAAATTTGACTGCACTTATTGATGCAGGAAAGATTCAGTACTCAAGCACTTGCTTATAGTGGCAGCCCCTAAGCTTCACTGCATAGCAGTTAATACGTTCAGGAAAGTTTTAATCCCCCTTCGTCGTGCCTCTCTCATAACCTGAACAAACACATCGTCAGTCACTACTCCTAGATTTATGTCACTCTTCGTTAGTATTTTCTTTTTCCAGAGCTCCTGCAGGAGCCCATCAACATCAGCGGCCATCCCCCTTCGCCGAACAATCAACTTTTTTCAACAATCGACTTTTTAGCAAAGACATAACACGTGCACAAAGAATGAATCTGGAGTTTGCTGAGTGGCATTGTTCCCTAAATACAATGGTTAAAACAATGTAAAACAATCGTTTGTGATCGTTTAGGGTCCCGTAACTCCGGAATGGATGGACCAATCGAAAAAGTGGTCCATGTAAGGTTGAAGCCCAGGAAAGTTTTGGGCTCAGATCATGTTTCAGATTTTAGGTAGGTCCTGTAGTATTTTCTGAAACCGTGTCAGCCAAGAAAAAGCAGAACAACAACAACAACAACAAGTGAACAGTTTTCAAATTTACGTGTGGCTTCCTACGTTTACTCTTGCACGGAATTGCATAAAAGTTGGTGTAAAGTTTGGAAAAGTTGCTATCTACTATCTGGCCAACTTTGGTCGAAATATATTGAATAGAAACGGAGAAATTAATAGTTTCAGTTTTGCTGGAGAGAGGACTTCAATCATATATATACACGGCTAAGTAGTTTTTCAACGTCTATACAACGTTAATGTGAAGTGCAGTAATCAACATGTATTTTAAAAATGAATGAAGTAGCTCTTCGACGTCTATACAACGTTAATGTGACGTGCAGTAATCAACATGTAGTTTAAAAATGAATGAAGTAGTTCCTAAACATCTGTACAATGTTTTTATGACGTGCAATAATCAACGAGTACTTTAAAAATGAAAAAGAAATATTCTGCAACGTCTATCCCTTGTTTATGTGACGTGTAGTAATCAAAGTATAGTTTAAAAATAAATAAAGTAGTTCTTCAACGTCTACACCACGTTTATGTGGCGTACAGTAATAACATGTAGTAGGAAACCATAAGAAAGGTGTTTTTCAACGCGTGTTCAACGTTTAAACGACATTCAGTTAGCAACGTGACGAGCATTCAACCAATATCCTAAAAATCAACGACTTTTTGACCAGCGATTGCTGGGTATTTAGAATATTGGTTTATAAAAGATTTGCAAGATCTGTTGACAATTATATTTGTGGAGACTGGCACTTCTACGATTGCATCGATCACTTCCGGTAATTTGTTCATGCGATCCTTATCGATGATATGGCCCTAGTATTTAAATTTAGGTTGTAACAGTTTGCATTTGTCAATCCCAGGGTGCAATCCAGAGTGTTGTAAAGCTACAAGTAGCTCGTGCAAAGATTCATCGTGTTCATGACCTTTTCCCCTGACTAAAATCTTAACCCATAAAACGGTAGTTGCCACTCTTTTGCCAGCGCTGGCTCAAATATGCTTTAAACAATGCTTTAACAATGATAAAAACAACAATATCTTTTCGGCAGAAAAAGAAAAAAAATTTATCGGAGGAAACAATGCAGAAGCAATGGTGTAACAATCATGCTGCAACCAACAATGTCTTTAGAAACATGCATTGTACGTGGTTTCATGAATCGGGCTTGAGTGAAAAAGACGAAAAAAATATGTCTGCTCCCGGGTTACAGGGCTTTGAAAAACACAAAAAATGCGCAGTCGAATTCAGTTCGGAAAAAAAAACCAGGCCACAGGACGTGAAAGCCACTGTCTGCTCCAGGGTAACGGAAATACAAGGATACATGGATTCAGTGAGCAAAGCAACATTAGCGAAATTACCCATCTTCAAGAACCTGCATTATTTAAACTAGTGGAGTCGCTCGCTTCGCTTGCTCATTTCGCGTCGTCTCGCTGCGCTCGAGGAGATTTCTTGCTGCAACACTTATGATACAGACAGACCTTCCACATAAAAAACGATCAAGCAAATTTTAAGAGTGTAGTATATGAGATATCGGTTATCTCGAGAGAAGGTCAGTATTATTTTTTTACGTCCAAGGAGTCGAGCAAAAAGTTTAGATCAAGCAATTTATCAGAAAAGCACTGTTTCTGATGACAAACGCTGATTTTCGTTCGCTTCGCTCACTCAATCAGCGCAAACACCGTTCTAAAACCAAATCTATTGTTTTGATTTTTCCCTGCATCAAGTCAATTAATACAAAACCAATTTTAAGATGTATATGTGGTTTGTTGCGAAATACGTCGTCCGTGCATTCTTTTCCAGTTCAGCTCTCTTCGCTCGAGGAGGTTTTCATGAACAAACTATGACGTCATGAACAATCATCAAGAGGGTTTAAAAAAACTTTGACGTTAGTTTTTCAGGGTTTTTCGCATATTATAGGGTGATAATATCAAGTTATAGCGATGAAAATAGGCCTATTAAAAGCGCAATTTAATTATCTTTCGTTTGGTCCTACTCCCATCTTTGTAGGTGCTTTGATTCCGGAGGAGTAGAGGTACAAACACGCACGCACGCACGCACGCACGCACATCATACGTCCTTAATGATGTAGATTACACGTTTCACTGTTATGGGGCAGCTATACTCCTACATTTGCCCGTCTTCATATAGGTTGTGCAGAAATGTCTTCTCCATCTGGCATTGTACTTGGTTTCATGAAGTCACGTAATCGGGCTTCAGTGAAAAACCAAAAAAATATCTGTCTGATCCCGGATTACAGGGCTTTCAACGACAAAAAAACGGCGCAGTCGAATTCAGTGCGAAACCCACAGTACATGAAAGACACCGTCTGCTCCCGGGTAACGGAAATGAATGAAGGATGGTGAAATGAATCACAGGATACATGGATTGAGTGAGCGAAGCAACCTTAGCGCAATTACCCATCTTCAAGAACTTGCATTATTTAAATTACACATTTCACTGTTATGGGGCAGTTGTACTCCTAGAGTTGCCCGTCTTCATGTCGGGCTTTACAGTGTCGTCATAAAAGAGTTGGCACCTCTGAATTTTGGCCATAAGACCGGTCATTTGGCACTGGAAATTTCGGGGCAGCTAGCCAAACCTAGGGGGACCATTAGCCACTTGAAAAGACCAAGCAGCGTGTTAATTGTCAACAGATCTTAAGAATCTTTGTCTAACTCGATTTGTAGGAATGCGTCCTTGAGATCGATTAGGCTAATAGTTGCCTATCACTCACACCTAACCATTCGGTTGATGAACAATCACGATCGAAGTTGGCCAGATGCTTGTTGTGACTGGTTCCAATATTCCCAGCGATACGAGCCATACGAGCATAGAATACGTCATTCCAAAGATATACTTTACCTTGTTGGTGACTTTAATCTTGATTTACTTAGTTATCAGAAAGACGCTAGCGTTTCTGACTGGCTTGATTTAATTCAAAGTACCGGATTAATTCCTACTATTACAGTTCCTACACGAATTACTAAGACGTCTGCTACGCTTATTGATAATATTTTCTGCAACAACCATACAAACCCTTATATTGCTTCAGTACTGACTGAGCCAATTTCTGATCATATGATCACGATTCACACTACTTTCTTTAAGAAAGTGACGGCTTGTCCTTCGCCTAAATCAGTTGACTTTAAAATTAGAAACATCAATCCACAGTCTATTCAAAAATTCAGGCAAGCACTTACTTCGCACAAACTTCTGCCAGATACAAAAACTAATGTTAATGTAGTGTACAGGCACTTTGCCAGTACTTTTAAGTCCTTATTTGAATACTGTTTCCCTCTCCGGACTGTACATAAAAACAATAAACACACAACTAATCCCTGGATTACCCCAGCCATCATTAAATCTTCTAAAACAAAAGCTAAGTTATATAAGGACTTCCTTAGAACAAGATCGACAGAAGATGAAGAACGTTACAAGTCATTTAACAGAGTACATGTACAAATTATACGACATGCGAAAAAATTATATATTGATAATAAACTTAAAGTTGCAAACCAAAGCATCAGAGACACATGGAAAATTATTAACACTCTCATGGGTAAAAATAAATTCAACTCTTCGGTTAAGACTTTATCTAAAAACAATGAATCAATTACAAATCCCTCTAACATTGCAGAGGAGTTCAATAATTATTTTACTTCCATAGGTGGTAATCTGGAGAAAGCTATCCCTAATCTTAATAAAACCGTCACAGATATGTATTCGCAGCCCAGCAGCAAATCGTTTTTCATGTCTCCTTGTACCAGTCCTGAGTTAGCTTCTATTATCAATACCTTAGCTAATTCTAAATCAGCTGGTCATGATCAGATTACAACTGATATTATCAAACAAGTTGCTCCACAGATTATTCCTGCTCTTGTTGAAATTATTAATCTAAGTTTAGCTGAAGGGCAGTTTCCTGATGACCTTAAAACAGCAAAAGTTATATCGATTCATAAAGGTGGAAGCCAAAATGATATAAACAACTATAGACCTATTTCGGTTTTACCTGTGATCTCAAAAATTCTTGAAAAGGTTGTGTTTAAGCGCCTCTACTCTTACCTTGACATTAATGATATTCTTACTAACAGTCAATATGGATTTCGACCTGGAAGAAGTACTGAAGGGGCAACACTCAAATTCGTTCAGGATGTTGTTAATGCTTTTGAAGAGAATCTTTATACTGTTGCCATCTTTATTGACTTGCGAAAGGCTTTTGATACAGTAACCCACAACCGTCTGTTGCATAAACTGAATCATTATGGTATTAGAGGGGTTACAAATAACTGGTTTGAAAGTTACCTTGAAAATAGAAATCAATATGTCCAAATCGAAGCCAGCTCTTCTACAAGACAACCTATTAATTATGGAGTTCCTCAAGGATCAATCCTTGGACCATTATTGTTCTTAATCTATGTTAATGAGTTGCCAGCTGTTTCCAATTTGCTTGCAATTCTTTTTGCGGATGACACTACTTTATATCTCTCAGGCAAAGATTTAAAAAGTCTTGAGAAGACCATAAATGCTGAACTTAATAAAATTTCTGATTGGTTTAATTTGAATAGATTGTCTCTCAACATCGAAAAGTCGAACTTTATGATTTTTAGAATCCGACAAAAATCTTGCAACCACATGCCTAATTTAGTAATAAATAAATGCAAATTAAAGGAGGTCTCAAACATTACCTTTTTAGGCCTAAAACTTGACCCACATCTTAATTGGAATCCTCACATCAACTTCATGTCCAACAAAATTTCTAAAGCCGTTGGTATCTTACATAAACTAAGAGACGAGCTATCTACTAAATGTCTTACCCAACTGTATCATGCAATTATTCAACCGTATCTAAATTATTGTACACTTGTTTGGATGAACACGTCAAAAACTAATAAATTACGACTATTAAAACTTCAAAAGAAAGCTGTCCGAATCATTTTGCATCGACCTTCAAAAGACCATAGTCTCCCACTTTTCTTTAAACTGAACATTCTTCCTATTCATGATCTTATCACTTACCGAAGTGGTGTCTATATTTATAAAAACAGACACAATCTTGTAAAGTTCAATTTTAACGTTCATAGCTATCCTACTAGAAACATGCTAAAATGTCACCAGACCTTTAGTAGAACTACTAGCAGCAAAATGTCTTTGGTTGGTCAAGTATCCACCATCTGGAATGCCATTCCTCCTGACATAATCCAGAGTTCAAGTGCCCATAGTTTTAAAAAAAATTATTTTAAACACTGCCTTACCAACGCCACATTACTAAACTGAAAATTAAATTCCATTTTTCTCCATTTACTTATATAATTATAACGTTTTATTCTGCATTTATATTCTTTTTTTTACATTGTTTAACGTCTTTTTTTTTAGGTGTTTCTGTTTTTTTTTTCCAGTGCTTTGCATAGTTTTATATTTTTTTTCCAATTTTTTTTCCATTTTCCGAATAATTTATTGTGTAATTTTCTTTAATTTTTTAACATTTGCCTATGTGTGATTGCACTATTGTGCAATTAACTATTATGTATGTATTTTTTTATTTTTATTATTTCATTGTAGTCATTTATTCAATTTTTTTTTGTACTGGGCACGTAAAAGACCTTGGTCTTCAACCCACTATCAATGTATTTTGTTTTAATTATGTTTTAAATAAAGCCCGTATTCTTCTTCTTCTTCTTTATTTCCTCATTAACCTTTTCCTTCAAAGCCGATGGTACTGGTCTTTCTTTTCTGTAAATATGCTTAGCATCAGCCTTTAACTGGATTTTAGCTTTGTATCCACTGAACTTGCCCAACCCAGGTTGAAAAAGTTCAGGATATTTTGATTCGATTTCTTTACTGTTTAGGTTTTACTATTTTCTCAGTTATACAAGTCTGAATACTATAATTTTGTAAATCCCAAAATTCATCCATTTTAATCCTAAATCTACAAAGCTAATCTTTGCGAAGTAATGCAGGTCTATCGTTAACAGATACTATCACGTCAACATTTTGAGTTAAATCTCCAATTTGAACTTTGACATTAATAATACCAAGCATACTACCAGATTCCTCATTGAACTGTTTCATGGCGAAACCACACTGTTGAAGTTTACAATATGAAAAATATTGTTCGTGCCACGCAACGGGTATAATCGTCCCGTCATAGTTCTAATCTAATTTCACTGTCTAATTGTACTAAAAATTATTGCCATTAACAATGCAATGCATCCACCGTTTAGCTGCTTTAGTGAATTTCATCTTGCTAGTAAAATTTACGCTAAGTGTGTTGTTGGAAAGATAATCACTGCCACTCTCAAAGTCAGACTCGGTTTCACTTTCAGCTTCAGAAAAGGATGATTTAGACACGCGCTGTAACCTTTTGTTAACCTTTTTGTATCCTTATTTAACTTTAGCTTTCCTGTGAACTTTTGTCTTGAGTGAGAGTTTCTCGGAAGCCGACACCCGTCTACGTTCATCACTAGGCTTTTGTTTGCATACAGCTTTTAGATGACAACGCCCACAAGAATACTCTTTGTACTTGCACCTCGAGCAGATATGTCCGGATTTTACGCAACAAAAACACCAGATGCTCGTACTTTGTTTTGTTTTAACTCTTGGATTAAATCTGCGTTTAACAAAATAAGTTGCTACCGAACTAAACCCCCACCTCCCGCCCGAATTCCGAGTTCGTCAACAGTTGCTGCCTCGAGTCATAAAGCTAATTCCGTACATTCCTTAAGTGCTAAGATTTTTTTTAAGCAACATGCGCTATATTAATTTCTGAATGTTATTTTTTAGGTGGTCACGAATCATTTCTTTATTAACATCCATGACTGTAAGGAAGTCCCAAAACGAAGCTATTTAGAGCGCCGAAATGTAATCACCAACCGACTGCCCCACTTGTTGGTTTCCTCTAAAAAAAATTTAACCCTCGGAAACAACAATTGAGTGGGCTCAAGGTCAACTAATACGGCCTTGACTAAATCGTCGTAACTAGTTTCTCTAGGCGAATCTAAAAATATTTAAAATACGTTCAAACATCTCACGGCCTACGCTCAACAAAAGTACATCAATGCAGTCATCACCGCAGTCTTTTTTTTTTGTCTTAAAAAAATAGGCTAACCGATGAGTATACTTTTCCCAAGAGTCTAATTCATTATCGAATCGTTCGAATAAATCACTAAGCTTCACTGGGTCTGCCATTTCGTTTTCGCCACCAACGATGGCAAAAAATTAATTCAACAAGTTAATTCCCTAGTTAACAATAATGGAACAATCCATTTAAATTCATGGTTAAATAATTAACCTCGCGTAGTCAAGTTCCTCCTTAACTCACACTATTAAATTAAAAATTAATTTAATATTAATTTGGTTCCCCACTTGAATACTGTTTTACTAGTCTAATAATTTTACTCAAACAGCTTTCAAAACAGTCATTTACTTGCTTTCAATAAATTTATATCGCATTCAAAAACAATTCAACAAGTTTACTAGCCTAATAAATTATTCAAGTAACTTTCAAAAACAACAATTTACTAGCCTACAATAATTTGTATCGCGTTCAACAACTAACACGTTATTTATTTATTTATTTATTTATATAGAATGCCTTGGCCCAAAGCCATGCGCTCTCGTATAGAACTACTTAAACCTACTTAATACTATAAAACTATAACTGCAGATAAACAGCAGGACAGTGATACCATGTCAACAGGAAGTAGGGATGGAGATGAAAACACAGACACTGACAAAACACAGGCACTAACAAAACAAACAAACGTGAACAAGCCTACAGGGTAACTAGATCCGTGCTCCCCGTTGCCTGCAAAAGACTACAACATCCCAGAGACGCCGTAGAGTGGCAGCTGAGACACGGTGTACACAAAGCACATCACTAAGACTGGCAAACACACAGTGCCTACTAAATGTCGCCTTACGATGCACATCACCAAGCGGACACTGTAAAAGGAGATGAAGAACAGTCTCCTGTTCGCCAAAAGAGCACAATGGGGAGTGGGGCTGGCGCAGCTTATAAGCATATGCATTGAGGCAGGTGTGCCCTGTCCTGAGCCGTGATATGACTCCAGCTGAAAAATGTAAGAGCCTGCTCAGGGCGGCAGGAACCTGAACAGTGGGACTGATGGCAAACAGAGCACGACCCGTGGTATCAGACGCCCACTCACTCAACCAACAAGCTCGAGACCATTCTGCCAAAACCGGTCGCAGATCAAGCAAGGAGACCGGGAAGACAACAGGAGTAGTTCTCTCGGCGTAAGCTTGCCGTGCATGAGCATCCGCTGCGTCATTCCCAAGACAACCAGCATGCCCAGGTGTCCAGGCAAGAGCAACGACGCCTCTCTGGAGGGCCTGAAATAATTTCCATGCGATCTCTGCTGCAAGAGAGCTCGCAATGTCCAAACGGCTAAAGGAATCACGCAAGAACCGCAGACTGAATGCAGAATCAGTCCGAATAGTGAAGTTACAGATCGCCAAGTCAAGTACAACATCAAGAGCTACTGAGATGGCAACAAGCTCAGCCACGAATGCTGAAGGAACATCAGGCCAGAAACGACGCAAACTGAACTTCAGTGAAGGGACAATCACACCAACACCTCCTTCCCAACTGTCAATGTGGAAGGAAGCGTCACAGAACACATCTGCCATTAATGGATGGAAATCACCAAGGAACACGTGCTCAAGCTCACTACACCAAGTCCGCAGACTGGGAACACCAACCCAGAGAGGGTCAGAAAATTTCATGAGAGGAGACCTAAAAGCTAAGAACATGCCGAGGCCACCGGTAGCCCAGGCCATTACGGGCAAATGCACTCACATCCCGACAGTCCGACAAGACCCTGGCAACAAGGTCACTCAAACCACGGTGAAGATTGCACAAGCACAGGGATAGTAACAGCTCCCTGCCCTGGCAGGCAACGGGCAGTTCCCCAGCTTCAACATGTATGGTGCTAACAGGAGTAGACATAATACACGTAGTAACAATACGCAAGCACTGGTTGACAACAACTTGAACCATGCCAATAGCCTTCTTGGACTGTGCCAGGAAGGGGAGATGATAATCAATTCCACATCTTCTATATGCACGATAGAAAGAAGATACCACACTACGCTTAGTCACTAACTGTCCGTAGGTTAGTGCTTTTAAAGTAGCAAGCTTGCTAGTAGCCGCTACCTCGACGCCACTGGCATCACATTCCCAATCCAACCGCGAACTCAAAGTGATACCAAGGTACCTTACTTTATGCTTAGTCCTAATGGTAGATCCACAAACAGTGATAGATGTAGATGTGATAGCTGTGCCACGGCTAAAAACAACAGCCTCTGACTACTCTGGAGAGACTGCAAGACCACGCTACTCAAGAAGTATACACATAAAACTAATTGCCTGCTCCAAGGCAGAGCTTAGAGCAACCACATCATTGCCAACCACCCACACAGCAATGTCATCAGCGTAAGTCACAACGTTGACATGGGGACAAAGCAGAACCAGGACAGAGTTCAGCACAGCAGCAAAGAATATCGGACTGAGACAGCTCCCTTGCGGGAGCCCCCTATCAGTCTCACGGATACCAGACCAAAAGGAACCAACTCTGGTAACAAAAGGACGACGCCCAAGCAGGGCAAGCACTGCTTTGGAGAGTTTGCGTCCAACACCTAAGGCCTGGAGAGAGAACTCAACCCAATCTGTTTCAACAGTATCATAGGCTGCACGGATATGTAAAAATATACCTAGTACACCGTGACCATGAAGCCACCTCACAAATACTAGATTCAAGCAAAAGCACAGCGTCCTGAGCACAGCGATTAGCATGATAGCCAATTTGCCGATCAGACAGCACGTTGCTATAATCAAGTGCCCAGATAGTACCTGCGCACCAAGATCCGTTCGTACAACTCACGAACAAAGGACAGAAGTGCGATAGGACGGTAACTAGTCAATGCAGAATGAGGTTTCCCTCGTTTCGCTACAGGAGTGAGTATAGTAAACTTCCAGGCCGGAGGGACAGCACCTACATCAAATATGTCTTGAAAACAGCCAAACAACTCAACTTTCCCGTTAGGGCAAACATTTCTAATGGAGTCGTATGTGACCCCATCAATACCAGCAGCGCTACTGGAGCGGCATTGGGAAAGTGCAGACAGAAGCTCAGTCATACACAGTGGAGCATCCGTTGGGCTGTCAAGCCAGAGCCGTTTAGAGGAAGATGGCAATGGCTTCAGGTAACTGGTATACCTCAGCAAACCTGATGTTGAGAGCATCAACCATCTCACATCCACGAGGTACCCGATCGTTGGCAGAATTAAAGATCCAAGAAATTGGCTGCCTATTGTCCTGAGGACGCACAAGATTCCAGACTAATGATGTAGACCCACCACGACCAATACTCTGACAAAGACGAGCCCCAAAAGAAGACTTCTCACTTCTCACGATGGAAGGTGTTTCCTTTGCGAAGCTAACATAGACCCACCAACGGTATTGGGTTGGTTTACGACGCCACTGCTGGTAGGCCTTTCTGCGATCACGCACAGCAACAGTGCATTCTACGTCCACCACGTTGGATGACATGCTCTGCTGAAATGAATACGCCACAGCCTAATCCATTTACTCAACCAAGGAGCAAAGGTGCCGGACTCAACATACAGGCGACAATTACACAACTTCTTAACCCGATGTGCAGACTGAATAGAAAAAAAGCATAATTGGGAAGTGATCGCTCCCGCGGAGGTCACACAACACAGTAAATCCGAAGAAAGACGCAAGACTACTCGAACTAAGAAATAGGTCGATGACTGACTCGTTGATCTTGTCATGCGAAAAACGAAAAAATGTTGGAGACCTGTTATGTACTAGGCGTAAATCAGAGTTTAACAAAGTGTCTGCAGTCACACGACCTCGGATGTCACAGTGATTGCTACCTCATGCCTGATGGTGGGCGTTGAAGTCCCCTCCAACAATTACAGGGCTTGGAAGATTACGAATCCAGATCTCCCAGTCAGCAACCGAAAATTTGCCCACAACATAAACAAAAACAATCGCGAACCAGAACGAGCCCGACCGCACGCTGATACCACATGAATCGATGCCAGGACAGGCCGGCAAGACCAGCGAACGGTGGGGCACCCTTCATTTCACGAGGACCCGGAGGGGAAGCTCAACAAACAATCGAATCCAGGAACACAAATGCTAACTCCAAAAGGAAGCCTACTCCCTTGCAAGCCTAATATTAAAATAGTCTTGCTTAATCTTAAAACTTCCTTAACATTGTTCCTCACACTACGTATGTTCCAGGAACAAATTCTTATCGGTGCACTAAAGGAGCTGGGTCCGGTCTACCACCAACTACACACTCAGACACATTGTCGCATACAATTTCGCTTTCGTCTATACCCTGAAGGCCTCTCCAGACAGAAGAAAATTTCGTGCGAAGCTATGCGTAACTACGTGCCTACAAGGTCAACATTGCAGCAATCGTGTGGTTGGTGTTAAGGACCAATATTAAAGTCTTTTTTACACCATACTACGTTGGCGTGCAGCCGCGAGCAGCCAGTCTGGTTAGGCTTTCATTGTTACACATGTTGCTTAAAGACTCAGGGTCCTCAACAGAGTGGAGACTAACATTTTCGCTCCACAGACTTTCCGAACACACTGAATCACTGTCGTTTGGGTTTACATGATCCTCACTGCTCACTTCGGATTCCACGTACTCTACCTCAACCTCAACATCTGCCAGGGGCGAAAATCGGTTGGAATTGTCAACTAGGCAAACGTATGACAGCGACATTTGATTGCTGTTCACTCTCCGCCATTTTTTAAGCTGGACGTCAGAAAAATCAGAATCCACACTAAGCTCAACAAACGTAGTAGTAGTAGCAGCAGTAGTGTACACGTCAGGATGAACCAAAGCCGACAGAGGAACCGCAGGTTCACAAGCGTTAGCCTCAGCTATGACAAGACCATCAGGATGTCTAGAAGTATCCATTTCTACTATTGCAACAGTTAAGTGGGTATTCGAACAAGCAGGAGTAGCATTAATAGGCAACTTAGCGGGCCCAGGGAGAGCAATAGCAGCCGCAGACGCATATGACTTATCAGTAGGGTGAACACATGGCTTATTCTTTTCAGAGTACCGATGACATTGCTGACAAAGCACGCTTTCGCAGGCACGACGAACGTGCCCACGAAAGTGCCCACGAAAGTTGGATCGTAAGCATAAGGGTGATCTACGGTAGACAACGAGTAAGGCCGACAAACCACATATATCCACAGTATCAGGCAAGTAACTTAAGGTAGTGTTTTCTTTCAATTGTAGATGAATTCTCCTCACACCAGAATAAGAGTTTGTAAAGCCTTCGGTAATGTTCTTTTCACGAGTAAAGGACTTCACTACACCAAATTTGGACATAACAGAACAGATCTCTTTATCAGCGATCTCATACGGACTCTAATCAACCTACTAACACCAGTGGCTTTCAACAATACACCAAGCACACGGCAAAAAATAAAATAAACAACGTTTACAGTCTTGAAACCGGACACCAAAATTAATCGTTCGTGCGGCACTACACAAATTTCAGGACTAATTTATCACGTTTTTAAACACTTGAGGTCTTCTTTCTAGTAACGGAAGTGACCCGACGCTCACTTCGGGTTTCAATCGACATGACCTTGGTAAAATTATTCATCAAATGTTCATAACACACAAGATTTAAAAAATAATAGCAATTAAAAAATTAATAAATCTAGATTCCGGCATAAACAAGAAATTACCAGAATCACCTCAAGCTGAACAAAAAAGCAACAAAATTAGAAAAATTTTAAATTCATCCTTACAGACGACTAAACTATTTGCCAAGTAGTGAAATTCGCTTACCGTCAAACTACTGGAGCCGGACAGGTAAGGAAATTTAAAATTAAATTACTAATTAAACCCATCTTACGTCGTCTATGAAACAAATAGGCCTGTGTGGCCGAGTGTAGTCTACGTATTAATATTAATCTTTAATTTAATGGTGTGAGTTAAGGAGGAACTTGATTGGCAGGGGAGGAGACAATGTTTATTAGCTTAACATCAGCTTATATAGGCAGTTACAGGCATGTGACTAACTAGTCAATTGACAGGCTAGTTAGTCCATTATCCACCCAAAACCAAAACTGGTAAGAGAAGCCGCCAAGTTTACAAAAAGGGTCTGCCTTTCAAAGTAGTGATAACTTTCAACCAGGGAAAGGCCGCCAAGGTTAATCCTATTCCCCAAGTTAATCGCACCTCCTAATAGTTCGAAGGTTAAATGAAAACTAGAAGATTCATTTAACGTCCAAAGTATTATTCGGTGCGATTAACTTGGCTAATAGGATTAACCTTGGCGGCTTTTCCCTGGTTGAATGATATCACTACTTTGAAAGGCCGACCCTTTATGTAAACTTGGCGGCTTCTCTTACCAGTTTTGGTTTTGGGTGGATATCACGACTTTCATAGGCCTGTGAATGACCAAAAATCCCACGGTGTAATTGTCACCCCTGCCTTTTTTTGTGTGGAGGTATTTTATTGTATGAATGTTCTCATTCATAAATTTCACATTTGCTATTGTCATTCCAAATGAATTAATAACAAGCGTAACAGTATGGTAATTGCAAGGACCTAATCAATTCCTATGGAGCGGTAGCAATCTTCAAGTTTTCATTTAACGTCCAAAGTATTATTCCGTGCGATTAACTTGGCTAATAGGATTAACCTTGGCGGTCTTTCCCTGGTTGAATGATATCACTACTTTAAAAGGCCGACCCTTCTTGGAAACTTGGCAGCTGCTCTTATACCAGTTTTGGTTTTGGGTGGATATCACAACTTTCATAGGCCTGTGAATACAAAGAATTCCACTGTCTAATAGTGACCTCTACCTTTTTTGTCTGGAGTGTCTATAAATTTTCTAATTCTTACGTTTGCTATTGCCCAATTAGCCGTTACACCAGCCAAATGGACATGGTTTGGCGTATTGTATGCCCATGTTTCGAATGCTTAAGTCTATTTAATCCGATTTTTGAGCGCACTGGCTAACAAACGCTGATTTTCGTTCGCTTCGCTCACTCAATCAGCGCATCCCCCTTCACTTGGCTCTCCCGAGGTTAACGTTAATCATTATGAACACATACTACAAACTCACGGAATGGTAAATGTTCATACAGTTCTAATATTCTGGTGGCAGACGAAGATTACTAAAACTAATCAACTCGTCAGCTGTTTAAAATTACTCGTCACTTACACTAGACTGCAAGAACAGTAAGTCTACATAAAATAAAATGTCCGCGTCACGTTATTGAGGACACTTTTACTCCATGAAGAACACGTTCCCACCTGCGCTGACGATGTGCATTTTATTTCCTAATCTTCTTTCCAGCAAAATTGTTCCTTTTATCGTGGTGGGGCAGATAACTCAGTTTGGATTTGTGTACCGTAAAAAAAAAAAGACCAAACCTTTGCAATAAAAGATAAAGATATTCTGTCGCTTAGTGAACCACATATTTGCAAAAACAGTGCATTCTGACAATGTAAGTACTGAAACGATAAGCGTGCAACACTTAAGCATGTTATAATTTACTGTTGAATGACAATACAAACAATGGTTACAACAATAATTTTGCACTTACGAGCCACTTCCGGGCCACGTGCTTCTAGCTGCAACCCCCATTTTAGAAAAAGGCACTTCTCCATATGACGCTTTACCTGTCTGCCGAAATTTAGATCTGGCAACTTTCCCTAATGAGCTGTAGACGTGTCGTTATACCCTATGAGAATTAACATAGGAGCCTGCGGACTAGTTACTAGTTACTAGTCAATAGTTACTAGTTACTAGTCACCAGTAACACAAATCAACGTTATTGAGGACACTTTTTCTCCATGAAGGACACGTTCCCACAGTTTCGTGTTAACGTTTTTTTTGTTACTGGACCGAAGACACCTGACTCAAATGATTTACAAAGATTTCTACCGCATGGGGAATTTACACCAGTATGCTGAAATCACATATAAGTTGGTTTCAGTTAAAAGACACGGTCTGCTAGTGAGATTGATTGATTGATTGATTTATTACGCAGAAAATTGGTCCTGGACCACGCATTCTGTTAGTGAACCGCCATCTGACAACAATAACACTCTAACAATTACGCTCTGACAATTAAGCTCCAACAACAATAAAACGTCTACTTGGCGGCGACACACTAGCGTGTGTCTAGACATAATATGGGGAGTTAGCCATCCGTGGAGCATCCATAGATGACGTCATGGAGCATTGACATATAGCGCAGTTGGGAGGGCACCATACAGTTGATAAGGTCTTACAAGGGGTCATCATTGGTTTTAAGGTTTAAGTACCCCTGTTTAAATTTGATGTTCTTTCACATGAAAACCGCAATGCCCCAGTACTTCTCCAATTCATCCAAACACGTTGTTTAAAAGTCTTAATGGGGTTCCATTTTTTTTTTTATTTTCATGATTCCAACTGCAACGATGAACAGAGTCAGCAATTTCCCCTCCCTCTGTCCACCCCGGGAGCTTCTGCTACGAGTTCCAGGACAACTTTGGTATATTTCAGCACGATTCAACATGAAAACCTTTTTGGAGCAACACCCCACCATTTCGCTCACTGAAGTGTGCATCAGTGGGCCTTTGAGAGTATGTCGAGACAGGACCCTCCTGTTTTCCAGCATTGTTTTTGAGGAACGTTGCGACGATTATAAAAAATGCAAATTATTTGTAAAACAATACTGTATGACACGGGAGTTTTGTAGTTTCGCCTCGTGGCTTGTGTTGGTGCAATTTGGGCAATTATGCAAGACCGGTTAGTGTTACATAAAAAACAGTTTGTATATCAGTGGTTTATATCTAAGGGTGGGAATGTTTTCTTTGAATCAAGGGTAATGAAAAGGATCTACCACTATTAGGGACCGAGCCACGCCCGTTTTACTAGGGGCGATCACATTACCATTAAATTTTTCGCTTCTTTTCAACTTTAAACAGCTCTTGTGGCGTTTAAAATTTAGATGAATGACTCCAATTAGGTTTATTCGAAGGGTGAGAATGTCTTCTTTGAATCAAGGGCAATTAAAAGTGTCTACCACTATTAGGGATCGAGCCGCACCCGTTTTACTAGGGGCTGGTATCACAGTTACCGTTAATTTTTTCGCTCAATTTCAACTTTAAACTGCTCTTGTGAGATTTATAATTATATGATTGAGGCCAATTAGGTTTATTTGAAGGGTGAGAATGTCTTCTTTGAATTTAGGGGTTACCAGTTTTACGGTCCGAGCTACGCCCCGTTTTACTAGGCCGTTAAATTCTTTGCTCATATTTAACCTTTGAACGGTATTAAACACAGAAAGCCAAAGGCTCAAGAAGGGTAAAATAAATACAGATGCAAACCAAGTTACGTTGCCGTTTAGACCTATATGTCCGACTGACTGAATGGGGAATCGAATCCACGACCTTTGAAACTAAAGGCCGCGGTCCTACACTGCGCCATACAGACACGGCCAAAAGGAAACGCTGCCTATGGATGTTTCCTTTTAGCCTTGTCAGTACGGCTCAGCAGTAGAACCTCGGCCTTTGGTTTCAAAGGTCGTGGGTTCGATTCCTTGCTCAGGCATTCTTGACATATAAGTCAAAAAGGCAACGAAATGCAAACCTATCTATCCAAGCCTATTTACGTTGCCTTTAGGACTTATACGTCACTCTCCCTGAGCGGGAGAATCTAACCCACGACCTTCGAAACCAAAGGCCGAGGTCCTACTGCTGAGCCATACTGACACGACCAAAAGGAAACGCTGCATATGGACATGTCCTTTTGGCCGTGTCAATATGGTTCAGCCGCAAGACCTCGTCCTTTGGTTTCAAAGGTCGTGGGTTCGAATCCCCATTCTGGTAGTCTGACATATAAGTCCAAAATGCAACGTAAATAGATTTGTATATGTCTTTATTTTGAACGGTAACTGTGATACCAGCCCTTAGTAAAACGAGCATGGTTCGGTCCCAAGTTGTGGTCGACCCTTTTTATCGCCCTTGATTCAAAGAAGAGATTCCCACCTGTTAAATGACTCAAGTTGGAATAATAAACGACGCAACAGCAATTGAAAGTGTACGTTGTATTCACAAATTCAGACATCTATAAGCATTAAATTAGCCAAAATGGCCAAAAATGGCCCAACATGACCGTTTTTCTCAATAAGCGTGATATATGGAAAAAAAAAAGGTATGGGACCTACATTGTAGATTACATTATTGTAAACAACTTATATGAAAACCGTTTTTGTGTAACACTAAAGGTTCTTGCGTAATAGGCCAAATTGACTAAAACTGAGTAAACATTGGGCTCCATTTTAGTCGCCATCTTTAATGCTAAAGGTTTTCACGCAGACACCCTTTAAGTGCACATCCTTTTGAGTAGGTTCCAGAAAAGAACTGCCCTCAAAATGCAAGGTATTAATATTCTCTTCGTAATTCCAGGTATGTATTAAATGCATTTTTTAACTATAACATGCAACCCTATTTTTCCTTACCTAACTTAACATAACCCTATTTTTCCAGGGAAACGGCAGCATATAGCGTGGATAACCATTTTTTTTTCGAATTCAGCACGCTTTTTCCAGTCAGGAACAACCGTAAAAGCTTTTGTTGCAATTTATTTAACCCCTTTTTAATGCGACGTGTCACACGTCGAGTTAATGCGGTTGTGGCCAAAATAAACGGGTGGACGCTATTCACGTCAGCGCCTTCTCCTCAAAAACCAGACAAATTTATTCAATTCTGATCCGAATCCGTATGTGGGTGGGTCACTTGCAGTGCGCAAGTACAAAAGGTATTATGCTTCACAGAATATACATAAAGACGTTTGAAGTATAATAACCTCTAACAAGGTCCTTCAGCGAAAAACCGTCGCCCAATAGTATACGATCTGTGAATGACGTCAGCCAAATGTCATCGTAAAGCTGTGCGCTCATACGAAAAATTGCGGCGTGTAACTGCGCATTTCAGCAAGTCAGCTCTTCAAATTGCGGTCGGTTAGAGACTACGCGTAGACATCGAGATGGCGTCCTCTCTTATCGCGAAGTACAATACAAAGTTAGGGCACGTTTACGCAACCACTCGCTTTTGCATTCTCGCAGCTAGAAAATAGAAATCACTTCAAATTCCAACATGGCGGCGGTTTTATGTCTGCCGCCTCGTAACGAAAACAGCAAACAACGTGAGTTCAGGAGCGTTTGGGAAAATTGTTTCGTCATGAGGAATTCTTTATATTATTGGAAGGATTAAAAGGCTGCAAGTATTTACTCAAACGATGTCGGACTTAGCTAATCCATTTAGCGTTGTTACCATGGCAATGTCACCTTTGCCATCGCGATTGAGTTCTAGCTGCGAGAAGTGCAAAGGTGAGTCGCTGCGTAAACGCGCCGTTCGTCGTCACTTACCTTTGCCGGTAATCTGGATGGTACACCAAATTTTTACGCTGGTATCTGGACGATACATTGAATGCGAGGCGCGCATAGCCTCGCTGCTTTCCGGGTGCGATATATTACAGTATATATTTGTGGTGTTGTTTCTTATTGAACAAGTAAACAAAGCGAATGATATCCTATTTTTACAGTGGCGAACTGGCCAGGGAGGGAAGGACGGAATATTCCTCCTGGCCTCTAATTCACCGATTTTTTAAAAATCCGTAACAGGAAGACTCACGCAAGTGTTATTGGTTAGATATTAGTTTTACCACGGGAATGGCTCTTTAAGCTTTACTTGTCCGCGTCGGATTTCCAAGATGGCGACCCCAGTGAAAAAAAAGCGTGTATCGATTTCGTTGTATTGCGTGCGTTAGTTTCAATATAACGGGTAAGCAAACCACGACTTCACTATAGAACTAAATCGCGGTAATGCAACCTGACATTTTTAGCTTAGTAAAGTTTGAAACGGCCAAAATTAACTTCTTAATAATTAGTCGAAATACACTTCATGAGCTGATAGAAAAATAAAAGCAGACGATGCAACAAGCATTAAGACGGAAGCAGACAACACAGAACACGAATTTAATTGCTTGTAATAACCTAAAGCGAAGAATAACTTCACTTGACATATCAGTAACGTAAACAATTTTTTTTTTTGTTGGTGGGGGGGTTCAAATTTTACGCCTCGCTTTGCACCCCCCTGCTGGAAAAAGTGTCACCAACTTACTTTTAATGTATATTTATTCTCGCTTTAGGGACTGGTCAATATTTATAGCTGGGGGGGGGGGGGGGGG
>JAHWFP010086902.1:30760-41524 GCA_023313725.1 Lithobius niger
TGTAAGGAAACGTGTCTCGTTTTTAACGAAAAGAAAACGAGACACCTTTCCTTACAACTAACGATAACTGGAGGAGTGGAGAGCAATTTACTTATTTTGCTACAGCACTAATCTGCAGACAGTCGCAATCGGTAAACGAAAAGTGGTGGTGGTGGGGGGGATTTACATTATTTTTACATGTTGGATTAAACATGTTCTATAAAATGTTCCTTACACCCATCTCTTGTCGTGTGTTTGCTTGGGGGGCCCACTTCCGTAACATAGTCAGCACCTGAAAGACAGAAGAAGCCAGGTGCCAAGGCTTTTCTAAGAAGTTCTTTGTAAAAACGATACTTGCAGTAATGGTAATAATAGCTTCAAAAGCTTGTAAACACTAACATGATGGTGGGGGTGAAGCGTTTTTCCAAATTTTGACTGCTAAAATTTTTCTTCCAGTTTGTCAGTGTGTTTTTGACCCCCCCCCCCCGCCTTGTTTGGACCTGAAAATGTATGACCCCCTCCCCCCCCCTGACCTCGAGAGGGTCCAAAAACTTAATAACCCCCACCGGCCGTAAATAAAGACCGGTCCCATATGTCATGTATGGCCTCATCAAAATTTTGAAGAAAATAGCAAATAACCATTCTCCGCGATTTTTATTCACACTCGGCTCGATTTATTATTTTTTTTTTTTTTGGCGGGTGCGTGAGGGGGCTGCTTCTATCATCCCGCCCCCTCCCTTTGCTCTACTGTTCGACTTCGCATTTGCTGTTGCAAAATGAAGTAATCCAACTTAATTTATTTCATTTTTAGCATGTATAGCAATGAAACACACCACAATGGAAACCATAATGTTTCCAATTAGCCAAATTTTGTTTCAAGTTCCAAGTAGTTCAGTTATTTCGTAAGCATAAATATATAATTTTGTACTTCA
Source organism: Lithobius niger (assembly GCA_023313725.1). NCBI lineage: Eukaryota > Metazoa > Arthropoda > Chilopoda > Lithobiomorpha > Lithobiidae > Lithobius > Lithobius niger. The sequence continues at coordinate 31,672 of JAHWFP010086902.1, forward strand.
TCTTTTAGTAACTCAGCTTTGACAGTAACTAACACGTAAAAGCGCTCCTGGTAAAAGCGATGACAGGGTCCCAATTTGCTGGTGGCATTGTAAGTTGCGTTTGATTTGACTGTTGGTGGCGCAAACCTCTACTCCGAACGAAATCTTTCTCAAATCGACGGTGGCGCCAACCTGGCTCCTGGCGGCGGTGATTACGCACGGACAGGATCTGAAGCGAATGTTTCCTCTCTGGTATAACAGTATAATATATCTAACTCAAAATTACAAATAATAATAATAAAGAAAATTATAAAATGCTAGTAAAACAAGTACTTTGTATTGAGTAACCTAACAAATGTGGAATTTGTCACAATTTTCGTGTGAATATTTTAAGTTTTGTTAATACACCTAAAAAGTGTAAATAAATTGAAAGTAGTGAACCTCACGTACCGTCAGTGCAATATGATTTTTCCTACTCCCCCCCCCCTCCCGCCAAATTACCTGCTGAATTACTGAAAATATGGTGTTCGAAGATTTAAAAAATGTAAAAGTCGGATGAACGAGAACGAAGGGAACGGGAAACTGTAAAACAACGAAGCTTTCAGTTTGTTTGTTTTTTTTTTGGTAAGAATACCAATATCAGCGTCCGATGAAAACTTATCTGGTCAGTGATTGCATAGTCACACACAAGATTCTGGCTCATTTGCCGTATCGTATAGCAAAAGTTACGAGACAATTTTTTTTTAATAATGTGCAATATAGTAGATATTTTTCAGTGCACCACACATTCAGATTTTTAGTTGTGCCCTGTTGGTATATCTGCCGTTACAACTGCATACATCAATTACACATTTTTCTGTATTCTGTCATACAACACGTCGAATTACTAATGCAGTGTAGTGCATCCTTGTTTTAGCTTGTATTTACTCGCCTATCATCTTTAAATGAGCGTAGAACGGTCCCTATCCAAGTTAAACAGTTTCGATTAGACTTCGATGGAAAGATTGATCCCCATATTTCAGAAAATTCTAAGCACGTCCATTTCGGGCTATTAGAAGGCTTGCAACTACACAAATTTCTAGCAGTATATTTTTGGATAACAGCAAGTTTTAAAAAAAGAAGCAGCCATCTTGGCCGCCATCTCGAATTATGAACTGCCGGACAACTTTTCGAGCTGGCAACATTCATTTCGAACTCACCCAGTCAAAACACCGTAACAGCATCAACTATTTGAGAATATTCCGCAAAAACAGCAAACTTTTAAAATAGGCCGCCATCTTGAATTAAGGACTTCCGGTCCATTTTTCGAGCTGGCAACAGGCATTTTCAAACTCAGCGGGGTCGAAATAACCTAAAACAACCTGATGCCAAATTGTTATCAGAAATGCTTCTTGTTTGTTAATCGAGAAAACAAATTGACAAACGGAAACCAACACATAAACCTTTTCCCGTTCCTGTGTGCTAACAACCTCTGATACCTGGCAATTACCACTTTTGGTAAATAAATGTGTCTTGTTCCACACTAGAAATTTAAACGGTTGTTGTAACTGCTCCATTACTAATATAAATCTCCCATCTGTTAAAGAAGTCAGGGATTTGGGCGTTTGGTTTACTAATGATTTGAAATCGTTTCTACATTGCCAGAAGATCTGTGCACTGGCATTCAAGCGCTTGGCCATTATTAATAAATGCTTTACTTCGGGGAGCTTATCAAACAAAAATTGGGCATTTGAGGTATTTGTGCGCTCTATTCTGGAGTATGCATCACATGTGTGGTCACCTTATCTGGCAAAGGATATTGACTTGATTGAATCTGTACAACGTAAATTCACCAAAAAACTTCGTGGGCTGCGTGATTTACACTATCAGGATAGACTTTCCAGGTGCGGCTTAGTCTTACTGGAACTACGTAGGATCAGGTCCGATTCGATTTTAACTTACAAGCTATTGCATGGTATTAATCCTGTTAATCTTCCATTCTTTGACGTCGCTTCAAGGACCCATTTTACTAGGAGGCACTAATGGAAACTCGTTATTCAAGGTTCCATTACGGACTGTAGAAAGAATTTTTTCACTGCGCATTGCCAAAATTTGGAATGCCCTGAGCTCAGAAACCGTATGTGCAAACACCTTATCCGGTTTTTGCGGATTGCTCGTTAAGGAGCCTCTAAATGTGTTCCTTAAGTGACCAATATAGTATTTTAACTTTTTCTTGGATGCTGTTTGTATTATTATTATTAATTTAACTTTTATTATCTTTACTAATATTGACAATTGGTTTTGGCCAAGCTTTATAAGTAGTAAGATAAGAGTACGTACGAGCACACTTCCGGTCACGTGACCATCGACGCCATCTTGGATTATGACGTCACTTCCAGTTTTTGACGTAAATTTCCAGTTTTTTAACGTCATTTTCAGCCTAAGAAGAAGGTGTACGTACTAACACACACCGGAAATGCCGACATATTGGATCCGACATATTGGATCTATGACGTCACAAACCGGAAATGACGTCAAAACCGGAAATGACGTCGACAAATGCATTTTTCACCGGAAATGACGTCACAATTAAGTGTTTTACCCACCCAACGCGATTTACCCTTCTTACCCCTATTTACCCCTCTATACCCCTCTCATATATTAAAAACCTAAGAAAGTACTCGAAGGTATTAGATATCTTCCTCAGGTATTCGTTTTCACCAAAGAGAAATAGTCAATGAACATCAAATCGTTATGTCGTTCTTTTCGTGTCTAACGGTTTGCAATCAGCGTACATACACTATGTTCCTTTAATCACACTTGTTCAAGACAGACAACAAGTTTCCAACATAATTAACATTGAAAGCGAGGCCACCAGCTTTGAGTCACGCACGAACGGAAGAAGAAAAAACAAAAACAATACAACTTATTTATATATGCAAAAAAAAAAAAAAACAGTCCTAGTTAGCCTTGCGTCATGTTTCAACTCGTCTACAAAATATGATCGTGTAAAAATAAAACTAGTCCATTATCTCAATTAAAGCTGAATTATAATAGAAAAATGTCCAGTCCGTGCAAATTTCCTAAGTCCCACCTTAGGAAAAAATTGGGCATGACCTTCCCCTATTTTGACAAAAATACCTAACAGTGAAGTCTAATTGACTTCAGTCGTTAGGAAGGAATGATTTAATTCCTTCCTAACTTAAGCTAGATAGGATGTGTTTTCACGCAGGCAATGCGGATATGTAAAGGAAGGGAGTGAATTCACCAACTTCTAAAAGGCGGTAACAACCCTTCTGGACCATTTAGAAATTTTGAAAATTTAGGAAGATACAAAAAAAATGGTCGAGGCACGCAATTAAGAAACATATCATTAAAATGTTAAAGTTAATAAGCAAATTTTGTGCAAATTTTGAAAATACATAAATTTTGTAAAGTTAAATTTACTGCATTTGTATATGTAAAAACTAGTGTGATTTGAGAGGAGGGTGTGGGAGTGGGACAAAAGTCCCTTGATTCTGTGCTGTATCAGGGCGAAAAATACGTCTTCTTTACAGTCATGTGTTCATGTTTGTTATCTCAAAGAAGCAAGGATAGCACAAAAGAAAAAATTCGTACAAAGTAGTCATGAATTGTTCTATCCTTGATTATTGAGGTAACAAACAAGTAACACTTCAATGTAAATTAAACGCACTCTTTGCCCAGATACAGTTCACATATAAAGTTTTATTTTATTTCAAAATTTTAAAATGTTTAAAAAGTTCAAAAATCTTCTAAAAATGACTTCTTCGTATGTTGTTCTTTTGACCTAAGAAACAGAAAAGAAAACAAAAACAAGTAAATTAATAAGAGTTAAAAACAAAATGCAAAAGACCAACAAAGTCGTTACATCCAATAGCTCAAAAAAAATTAAATAAACAGCAGACATGTGATAACATACGAATCGAAAAACAGAAAAATTTCTTCATTGCATATTTCTAAAATATAAATAGTAAAAATAATAGTATAAATATTTTTAAATAAAATAAACAAATTTACCTCATAACAATATAACTGTTGGTGTAATTACTTACATTGTACTTCTCCACTGGTAGGTACTGGTTTGAGGTTTTGTTTTGTTGTACGAATCAATGTCGAAAATCGTACCGTCTTTCTCGTCATTTCGGAGGGTAGGGGAGGGAAGGAAAAAGTTGTCTCATCCGTGATTTCCTCGTTAATCGGTGGAGGTGGGAGAACAAATGACGGCTGCCTAAGCACCAACGGGCTCCTTGTTGTCAATGGCTCTCTAAGCACTGGTGGCTCTCTCGTAGGCAAAGGTGGTGGACGTGATCGTTCCAATAAGGGTATTCGTACCCGTCAGGCGCAACGGATGTGTACCCACCTGTTGTTGGTGTGGGTCCTTCCACCGTTCTCCATGGTGATAAACCATTTGGATGACGAACGCCAAAACAGCGCTGAACACCCTGTAAATTACTGCGAAGATGATGTTGATAATAAACCCCACTATGGCTAATTGCAGTATGACTAACTCTCAAACCAAGCCAAATGCTCGTCTTATTGTTTTAGATTCTTTCTTCCAATCCGACCAATCACACATCGTGTGAACTAAAATAGTCCCAAATGGACTTTGTGAAGACACCTACGTCACCAGTTATTGAGATGAGCCCATAGACAAGACAAAAATGTCACTTATCTTTAAGTGCCACACATCACGCAGTGCCCACACTCTAAACATGCAGGGGCCGAGAGCGCCTCCGCCACATCACCAACGACTTGAAGGCCCATTGGTAGGGTGACGTGACACTACAAGCAGACAGAACGAATAACAACAAAACGAAATACAACACAAACTCATAACGAAAATAAAGAGACACAAACAATACTTTCAAATTGAAAATAAAAATAATCGGAAAACTACCTCAGAGCAGACGATGGTGTGCCTAATGGGGAATATCGTCTGCGCCGCCAATGACGCCTATAAATACGAATTAAAGTTTTAATTTTAACCTGAAAATCAAGAAAAAAAATACCTCTACGACGTCCCACAACGTTTGGGGCATCACCAGCCCCTCATCAGGGACGAAGCATTCGTCCCCATGCTAAGAAACACAAAAATATAGATTATGATAAGTCATCAACCAAAGGAACAATTCGTTTTTAAATTCACTCACCATACATCTCAATACAAACTCTGTAAAAGACAGTTTGCATAACGCTGGATGGGTTGGCACGACCATTTTCCTGTGTTGCCAAACTGCAAATGAGACGCAGACTAACCGATATTCAGTTTCATACCGTGAGGCCCTAGGGCTTAATTTTTTGACTAGTTTCTCAAGTAGAAAAAAAAAGATCACGAAGGCGTGCACAAAACGAGACCAACTAATTGTAGTTAAGCCTTCAGGGACGAAACTTTCGCTTCTGACGTAGTAGACGGGAAAATAGACCATTTAGTTAAAAAAAACAAGGTTACCTGTTCCTATTTATGACGACAGAAATGCAGAAATTGTCCCCTCCCACACAACACGTTAGAAGCGTAGCAACCTTGACAGAGCCAAATTTGGCACACTTTCACTGGTATAAAATCCCCATGAACCGGCCAAAATTTGTCACAAACAAATTATCAAAAGGCCAGTCAAGTCGTCCTCTTCAGCTCTCGAGGTAAGCCGTTGTTTTCTCTCTTTTTTAGCTGTTATTCGACAAATTACTCGTGCAGAATTTAAAGTTTTTCATTTCTTCCATTACAGAAATTAAGAAAGGTATTTTAAAATGGGTGAATATCACGATTTCATGCAGTTGAAATTTTTTGATTTAGGGGGCACGCATAAATTGTTGGTTACTGTTCCCAATAGTTCGTTACACGTTCAGATACGACGGTACGAAATAACGGAGGAAGTTTTGATACATTTATTGAACGGCGTAAAAATTCCCTTGCACGATTGGAACCGATTCTACGAACGAATGAATGCGTGGCAATACTTAACGAATGTACCTTTAACTTTGTACCAGTCTGAGAATCTGAAAATTTATGTTTCTTGCCTTACTGGATACGTCACTTTCGAGACACAGGACCATAACGGTTGTATAGTGATGTCTGAAGAACAATTTAACAATCTTGCACGTGCCGTGAAGCGTGTAAACAGGTGGTTAGTTAGTAGTTTAGATGTTCATTTTCAATTTGCTTAAATTTGACTTGTTTATGTTTTCTCTTATTTCCCGTAGAAAACGAGACAAGAAAAAAGAAGAATGGGTGAATTTGTATTGAATTTGGGTGGTAATATGCTCTTAAAAATAAATTATTCCACCTCTCTCGTTCAAATCACTCATTTTTCGGTAACTGAATGGAAATACATCATTCAAGAGGGGCAAGGTTTCTCAATTTCATTGAAAGAATGGTCTAAAATTGAACCAATGTTGGCCTTTTTTGAGGAAGACGCATTAATAAATATAGCAGGCGTGCCAACTTTGTTGTATTATTCGAAAGAAACGCTCTACTCTTTCTGACGAATGTATTTTCTTTTCCGAAAATGGTTTGATTATGTTAAGCCCTCACCAGTTAAAAATACTAAAAGAAAACGTAGACCTTGATTTTGATTAGAACACTTTACTGTCGATTTCGCACAAAAATAATTCCTTTCATTCTGTTTTTCTTTCTTTTAGTGATATTTTGCGTGCGTTTGTGTATGGCGAATCCTTATTACCAATCAAACCTAAACATTCAGTTCATCTTGGTCAAAACTTTTTTGTTCAAGTATCTGAATTCAATAATAGTCTTAAAGTCCATTTGCGTCGATACACTCAGAACCCTGTAGGCTATACAGCAACTCAATACGGAATTTCCAAGTTAGACAACAATCATCACAACAAACATCACATCAATTCAATTGTCGAGGTTGTAAACCAGGTTGTCGAGGTTGTAACGCGGCTCCATAGCAACAGTGTTTTATATCTTGAAGCATAGTTGGGCACATTTCAGGTACTTGGGAAAAAATAATAATGCGGTACAAAAGCTTAAATTGCGTTGAAATCAAGAGCAATGACCCACCTGACAAAAATTAACTCGTGTAGGAATGCCAGCTAAGCTGCTTTCAATGCAAAATCTGACCCTCAATAACGTTGGAAATGGCTAGCTACTAGCTAATTCTAGTCCGCTCATCCCCATGTTAATTTCCATAGGGTGATTATTCCTCGATACCGAGATAACGGGAAGGCTTCCAGCTATGAAATTGGACGAATGACTGCAGTACGATACGAACTGCGTACCTTTTATGGTTGATGATGGCGTGGAACGGCGCGTAAGTACAAACATATTGTTATAACCATTGTTAGTATTGTCGGCATCGTCTCTCATTGAACAGCCAAAGTTCGGAAAATGACAACGTGTATACTGACGTGCGTGCCTAGACACACACTATTGTAGCACGATAAATCTAAACAACGTTGCCAAACAACTTGTATTCACGTCCTATTCACGAAAACCAATAAACCAATTCTAAAAACAAAGCAAAACAAACAAAGCCAAAAAATTGTTGAAGAGGCTACCAAGTTGAGAGTGGTTCGGCCCTTCAAAGGAGTGATATCAACACACCCAAACTAAAGAAATAAAACAAATTACAACGAAATTAAAACCAAACCAAAAACCTATAAACATGTGACCAAGTTGGGAATGGTTCGGCCTATAGGCAAAAGGTAGTATGAAATTGTGGAAAACCAATTTCTTGTTGACGTGCCACTTTATTACACATCTGCACGAGAGTTGAGTCTAATACACAATTAAAAAAAAAAGACTGATATGATATCAAAAACAAAAACTGGTAAAAGGGACCGCCAAGTTCCGAATGATTCTTCAAAGGAGTGATGTCAACACACCAAAACATTCGCCAACTTAATCGCACCGAATAATACTTTATACGTACAATGAAAACTTGAACATTGCTACCCAAAGTAGCAATGTTCTAGTTTTCATTTAACCTTCGAACTATTAAGCGGTGCTATTAACTTGGCGAATGTTTTGGTGTGTTGATATCACTTCTTTGAAGGGCCGAACCGTTCGGAACTTGGCGACCCCTTTTACCAGTTTTGGTTTTTGATATGATTCCAGTCTATCCCAGGAGAAACTCCTTGCGGGGAGACTAGTTTAAGTTTCTTCTGTGTAGCCACATCATTTATCAGTTAACTTGTAAAAATGGAAAAAAGACAGTGGTGCATTACTAAACTATTTCTGACCAAAAATCACCTTAGCTGATTACGTACTCCATTTTTAACATTTAGTCCGCCATTTTGAAAAATAGTCCGCCATACAGAATATAAATTGGTTTCTTTAAAACTAAAACCACATAGGTTACTTTCTAACCTAAGACACAATGAAAAAAGACACATGAACTGCTTATGTATATGCCATTTTAAAAATTAATCCTATATTTTGAAAATGTCGGCCATATTGAATATTAATTGATTCTTTTGTGGAGTTCCTATCTAAAACGTCTTGGATGGCATAAAGTGAAAGTGTGCAAAGTGGCACCTTTTTATCACAAATTGACGGATAGTTGTGTGAACAGACCCAACTATTTGTTAACCAGTGCGTGCAATAAACTGAAATCGGTCGGACATGGGCATACACGTGACTGTAAAGGTGTAGGTGTCTAATTTGGCCAGTAAGACGCTGCTAAGCGTTAGACCCTTACTACCCGGTTTTTGAGGAACAGTTGTCCGAGATCGTCCTATAAAGACTAATGTGATGATCCAATGATAGTGGGGCTGTGGGTTTCCTACCTTGCTTTAGGTTGACATTTATTTCCGGTTTGGTAACATGGCAGCGATTCCAAGCAAGACAACCTACTACAAGCGTAAGCGTGTACACCCATTCTGTGTGAGTTACTAAGTCATTAATAAATAGACATAAATCGCTGGGAATAATATTAAGGAAAATTGGAAATTAGCCAACAGCGAAAATCATCAGTAAGCCACCTTTGTGAACTTAACGTTTCATCGGAGTGCAACGGAGAGATTAGGCGCTATGCAAGTGATCTGGGAGCGAACTGGGTAGCCGGTTCGAATCCGAGTCATGCCACTCCGATTTAACGTAAGTGCATAAAGGTGGCAAAGGATAGCGTTTCACTTTATTGAAGCTGCTCTACAGTGTGTGTAGACAATCATTCCGGCTTTCGTGCTAGTATACAAACAAACAAAATAAAGATTACACTTTTTATTGTTGTCATGAGCCACATTGTTGTTGTTTCATGGGACATGGTTACATAAAAAGCAGAATGGTGTCGATTTTCAAAGTCCTTCATCATTAGAGCATGCCTCCTATAGTACAAATACAGGAGCAAGAACCAAAGATAAGGTATGTGTAATGTAGAAAATTGCACAATTTGAAACTTAATTCTGCCTACTTGTGATAGTTTTCATAGATTTGTAGAAGGCAACACAACGCGAATTAACACTGGAGACGTTTTCTGTTGTAGACCAGTGGCTTTTAAGGTGTTATCTGGACAACAGCAAATCCAGAGTTATTATTTACGACACAAATCACTATGTGAATGTACTGAACATGGTTTCCTTTCAATATTCCTATAGGGCTGGTGTGTAGTCGCAGAATGAAAACTCGTGGCAGTGTAGTAGCTTGTGTGTGAATTTTGGATTTTGTTGTATTTCCTCAATTTTTATTGGGCAGGCTGGGTTTGGTGTTGGGTATTTATACTGAAGTGGGATTGAGGTGTGGGGAAGGAAAGTCGGTAATTATGCAGAAAACATGATTTTGCCGCTAGCAACTAATTTAACCTACCAGTACGCTCCTTTTGTCGTTCTGGTTCCGAATATCACAATGAAAACGTGGGCAAATGTTTTTTTCCAACCATAAATGCGTCTGAAAATAGCACAGCTTCACATACAGCGT
>JAHWFP010086902.1:41924-57297 GCA_023313725.1 Lithobius niger
GAACGTCGAATATGACGCGATTTTGACGGAATCGCTGGCCACGTCGTGTGCAAACATGGCAACGATTACGTCAAAATCGTGTCATATTCGACGTTCGTGTTTGACGAGCAACTCGCCCCTAGAGTAGCCACTCTTAGCTCGAGCGTGGGGCAGGGCGTGTGCTTCCGGTGAAGGCCATTTTCTAATGCTTACACCGCATGAGGAGCAAGATAGCACGTGTCTCAACCACGTTCGACAGTTACAATGACGTTTAACAAACTAAGAGAACGTAGCGGTCAAAGGAAGAACTTCAGTTTGTTTTGGTCGTTCCTTCCTACTTTTTTATATCCAAGAAAGGAAGTGTGCGACTGTTTTTGTGGGGGAAGGGTGAAGGGGGAGAGGAAATTGCTCCTTCCTACTTTTTCTGTCCAAAAAAAGAAACGTATAATAAAATCGTTTTTTTTTTGGGGGGGGGGGGGTGGGGGAGAGGGAGTTGTTGTGCTCTTACTTTTTTCCTAATTGTGAAAGAGTTGACAAAATAGGGTTTTTTATTTTATTTATTTTTTGGGTGGGGGGGGGTGAATTTCTTTTTTTGGAGGGAATTGCTCCACTCCTACTTTTTTCCAAATAAGAAAAAAATGACATAACAAGGTTTTTTTTAGGGGGAGGGAGTTGCTCTGCTCCTATTTTTTTTCCAAATTAAGGAAATCGATGACAACGTGGTTTTCGGGGGGAGGGCGGAGGAAGAGAATTGCTCCCTTTCTATATTTTTTCCCAATAAGGACACACAACAAAAAAGTGTTTTTTTTTTAGGGTGGGGATACTTTCTGATACTTTTTGTCCAAATAGGGACATAGATGACAAAATAAAGGATTTTTTTTTGGGGGGGGGGGTTACACCGCTCCTGCAATTTTCCCCAAATAAATGCAACTGCAGTGAAACTACTACAACGGGTGCTTGTTTATATTTTCACTGGCAAGCTATTTGTGGTCGCTTGTGTAAGAGTTCTTCCAGTGTGGGAATAGGAAAAATAATAAAATTATTTGTGGAGGGGAGGGGTGGAGAAATTGGGGGAATAAAGTGCATTAAGTAAATGTATGCTGTAACCCGTTAGAAGACAGTAATTAAATAAGAATGTGGGTTAGAGCCTACTAAAAAAAACGTCCTCCACATGTTTTTTCCCTCAGAATTTACCATTGCATATCACTTTTTTTCTTGCCGTTTCTTCATACGTTTTTCTGAACGAGAAAAGAAATGGAATTTTGATTTGGGGAAGAGGAGTGGTGAGAGAATAGAAGTCAAATGAGCTACGTAACGAAATTAGTTTTGCTTTCAAATACACCAATATAGTCCTAAAAGCATATTCCCCCTCCATAGAATTTTATTGCAATTTTTTCTCCAAATTTACACATAACGTTCGCTGCAACCTGCCATCATACTTTTTTGTAGCCTACGCACGTCTGCCTATCAACATTGCGGCTAGATATGGAAAGTACGGATTGAAAAAAATTCTCCAGTCCTCTGCTTACCTTTCGCGCAGTAAATTTTGCGCTGCACGTTGCATACCAGCCGCAAACTTGAGTTTGAACAGTGCTGGTTATTTTTGAGGTACGATACAGGTTGACAACGATGAAGCAGCGAACTACTACACACATAATTTATGCACAATGTTCGCTGCAAGCTACCTACGCGCGTCGGCCGTTCATTTATGCCATAGTCGTAAATCTAATAAATTCTACAGCCCACTGCTAACCTTTCGCGCGGTACCTTTCCCGCTGAACTTTCCATACCATCATTAAACTTGAACAACGCTTGTTATTTTTGAGATCCGATACAGGTTGCATCAGCGAACGACCACGTCATCAAAAACACTTCCACATCGAACCGACAATTAAAAAATGGACGCCTAGCAAGCCAGAGCAGGCCGCCAAGAGGGAAGTGACGTCATGTGAGCATGCGCATTGGGCATTGTTTTTTGTCTCGGGAATGAGCCCTGCCCTGCGCAGCAGCCAGTGGCTTGTCCATCAGTAGTGTGATAGTATATCATATCAAAAATGAAAACTGGTAAAAGGGACTGCCGAGTTTCGAATGGTTCGGCCTTCAAAGGATTGATATCAACACACCAAAACATTCGCCAAGTTAATCACCCCGCTTAATAATTCGAAGGTTAAATGAAAACTAGAACATTGCTACTTTCGGTAGCAATGTTCAAGTTTTCATTTAACGTCCAAAGTATTATTCGGTGCGATTAAGTTGGCGAATGTTTTGGTGTGTTGATATCACTCCTTTGAAGGGCCGAACCATTCGGAACTTGGCGGCCCCTTTTACCAGTTTTGGTTTTTGATATGATATTACTCCTTTTTTTAAATTGTGTATTGACTCAACTCCACTACCGTGCAGATAAGTAATAAAGTGCCACATCAACAAGAAATAGGCTTTCAACAATTTGCTACTACCTTTTGCCTATAGGCCGAACTATTTTCAACTTAGTCACCTCTTTATTGGCTTTTCGTTTGGTTTTAATTTTGCTGCAATTTGTTGTATTTAGTTAGTTGGTGTGTTGATACCACTCCTTTGAGGGGGCGAACCACTCTCAACTTGATGGCCTCCTTACCAGTTTTTGGCTTTGTTTATTTTGCTTTGTTTTTACACTTGGTTTATTTTTCGTGAATTGGACGTGAATACAATTTCTTTGCAACGTTGTTTAGATTTATTGTGATATACTAATGTGTGCCTAGGCACGTACGTCAGTATACACGTTTTCATTGTCGGAACTTTGGCCGTCCAATGAAAGACGATGCCGACAATACTAACAATGGTTATAATAATATTTTCGTTCTTACGCGCCCTCCCACGCCATCCCTGTTACGCCCCAGGCTCCAAACCATAAAAGGTACGCAGTTCGTATTGTAGTGCACCCATTCGTCCAATCTCATAGCTGGAAACCTTCCCGTTATCTCGGAATCGATGAATAATCACCCTATGGGATTTAACATGGGGATGAGCGGACTAGCTAGCTAGCTAGGTAGTAACACATTTTCAACGTTATTGAGGGGCAGATTTTGCATTGAAAGCAGCATAGCTGGCATTCAAACACGAGTTAATTTTTGTCAGGTGGGTCATTGCTCTCGATTTCAACACATTTTAAGCTTTTGTACCGCATTATTTTTCCCCAAGTACCTGAAATGTGCCCAACTATGCTTCAAGATATAAGACACTGACGCAATTGCGTCGCTCTACAATAGTTTACAACCTTGACAATTGAATTGATGTGATGTTTGTTGCCTAATTTGGCACGACACACTAACGTGTGTCTAGATAAGTCCATGGTTTGACTCACGTCGAACGAGCGACCGTTTTTACTTTTGTGAAAAATGTTCGTTAAAAATTACGCTGCATAAGTAATTGTAATTAATTTCTGTAGGCAATTATTATGCGTACATAATAGTGTAAAAAATATCACTTAAATATGTGTTGTGTGTTTATACCAATCATTTCACAAGCAGTGGCGTTTAAACGACCTTGACGCGAGAAAGGAGTTTTGTTTCTCAAATCAAGGCCGAGTGGGGTAGAATCTGCCTGTCGTGCCTTCGTAGTGAACTGCCATAGGGGGGTCCCGTGAGCAGCTTAGTAAGCAAACAAAAAAGTTGGATAATCTACCGTAGTTCTGCACCATGCCAGCTTCCATTTGCACCATGGTGTTATTCCCGTAGGCAACCGCAAGTGGTGGTATGACGTCGTCAATATGGCCGCCCGACATGTGTGAAATAAGCAGTTATATCTCTGCATCCGCTTGACCGATTTACTTTTTCTACGGCTCATTTTAATGCTCTTAAGACGCTCTATCTATAAAGTCCCGCGCTTCAATGCCGAAAATACATAGGTTTTCACGGCAAGGGCTCACCAACATTAAAATACCGACTTTTTAACACAGCTTTTGACGTTTTGAGGTAGTTATCTTAAAGAAAAGCTATAGAAATTGAAAATCAGTTGAATGATTAACGAAATATCAATGCTGTAGCGAGGCCCCTTCTAGACTGGAAGAAAGAACCCACAAAATAACTTTCAACGGCAAATGTTGAGACAGTTGGGTATCGGGCGGTTTTAACCTAACTTGAACATGCTGAAACCGAATCTATAGTTTGTTCCACATTATGTTTTCAGAAAACTGACTGGATGACGACTCGTTTCCTTGCACTAAGAGTGCAAAAACATGTCGATATCACACATGTAGACTTATCATAGTTACTGTTAGAGTCAACAAATGGGATGTTTACGGATTTTTTACACTCGTAGTGGAAGAAAACATGGCGTCATACAGTCAGTTTTCTGAAAACATAATGTGGAACAAAGTATATCTGATGCCAAGTCGAATTACTCTTTCTAAGCACTGAATTCAAGATGGCGTCCAAAATTGGCGACCAAAAGACAGTGTTTTGCTTGTGCATCTAAACCGTTTAAAAATAAACCAGTTACGAACTATGTTTAGAATAACATTTCCTTAGAAATGTTTCTATTCGTATTTTGCGTAAAAGTAACCCTTCTAACACAAATTCGTCGTTTAAATTCTATTAGGAAATTTACATGTATGTACGATTAACTTACAACGTTTATGGTAATTTCTAGCTTAACAGCTGCAACGTTAGTTCTAATTAAGATCTACTGACATAATTGGACTTTAATGAATTAATTTATTGTAATTAAGAGCTAAGCTATGGCAGTTTATCTACGTTGTAGTGACGTGCATTTTGCATTTTTTGACGACAAATTCTATTTTTAAACTGCTGCAGCAGCCGTTCTTATTCAGTTAAATGAATGTGATTTGGCTTTTATTTACCACAAGTTACGTGTGCATGGATGCTGGTATTCCAGAAGCCTCGTTCCCTTAAATTTTGAGTTCAAATTACAGTTGGTTTTGTTCAACCGTCGTATTACGTGCCGCCTAACGACAAACTGCGGCCGTTATCATTACTGCCACTAGCTGCATCAGGATCAGAATCTCAGCATCCGAGTGAAATTCATTCGCCTCAGCGTTGATATTTCACGAACCATTCAACCGATTTTCAATTTCTATAGCTATTTGAAAGCTAACAGAATTTACCGTGATGCAAATCCTACGAAGGCATCACGCCAGTCCCGCTGTTTGGCTGTTGTTTTCCAACTAAGCGTAAAACTTGAGTGAAAAATTTAGCATTTTTATGTCTGCGAGCCCAAGCCGTGAAACCCTTTGCATTTTTGGTACTGATAACGAGAGTGCATCTTAATAGCTTTAAAACGAGCCATCGAAAAGGAAATCGGTCAAGTGGTTGCAGAGATAAAGCTTTTATTTAATCAATGTAGGCGCCATTTTGATGTCATATCGCCACTTCCGGTTGCCTACAGGGATGACACCATGGTGCAAAAGGTAACTGGCATGGTGTGGAACAAGATTATCCAACTAATTTGTTTGCTTCAATAAACTGCACACGAGACCCTTTTTTCTTCTCTATGGCAATGCACTATCGGCTTCAAGCAAATCCTCACGCCTGCCTGTAATGCCTCTTATAGCATTGCTTTGATAAAAATAGCAATTTGGTGATCTTGAATCACTTGGCTTAGAGCCGTGAAGCCAAATGCACAGCTTCTCTGAGTATCGGGACCAGAAACCCGCCTGAATTACGGTCGTATACCTGACGAGTTCAACTCCCAAGCAGATTTGGGTCTTGCAATTGTAATGCCAGATGAACCGATAGTAGAAACTGGAGTGGGTCAATGAGTCCCAATTCTTCTGACAGAGGCATCTCGTATTGAATGTGGCAGAACCTCCATTTGGGACAGACGAACGGAATCCCCGAGTTTAACGGGCAACCTGTTAATGAAACACTCGCATTCTTCTTTCAAAATGGACGAGTGTTCTGACCGAAGATGATTCCATAGTTGATGTTGGGAAGTGAATATTTCTGCGCAGTAAACACAGGTGAAGTTTTTTTTAGGATCCATTGAAATTATAAAATTTTCATCCTTTTTTTTATTAATAAAAAGGAAAAAAATTGAGGAAGGGAAGGAAAAAAATTTAAAAAGGGAAGGAAAAATTGTTTTAACGTTTATTGCATTGAAATATTTTACATGGAAAAAAGGGAAGGCCATATTTATTTAAGACTGCTAATGTTATCTGTCCAACTGTTGTACTTGGAGTCATAGTCCTTCCATTTAACGAAGTAAAGAATTTGCCTATCTTTTCCCTTCTTCTTACGTTATACTTGTTTTACTAAATAAATCAGATACGGATCTAGAGTTTTTTGAAGTTCTGGTTCTTAATAATCTCCGAGCACCGGCTTACCCGACTCATTTTTTAGAGGATAAGTAGCAATTGGGATTTTTGAACTTTAACGATCGTGAAAACTTCGTTAGTAAAATTTTCCAATTGCTCCTTATCGAAAAATTTCTTAACTTTAGAAATCCTGACTTCATTTTCTACAGCAAATTTGGTTTTCTTCAACAACCGTGTAGTACTAGTTCATCTCAACAAAGGTTCGTTACGCTTGGTTACTATCCTTGGTTCAAGTTTTGTGGTGAAATGAACTGTGTTATTGTACTTAGAAACTAACTTGTCGATAATACGCGCCCACTCATGTTTCTTTGTTAATCTTTGCTATATTTGAGTTTTCGCGTTCTGTTAAAACGTTCTACCACGCTCGCGTTCTTCTCAGAGTACGTAGAATACAAGTTAATGTTATGGCGCCTAAGTAGGGCTTTGAAGTCTTTATTGTAGAACTCGCTGCGTAAATCGACTTGTAAATTTTTAGGGGGTGTCACTCGTTTGAGTATAATAATAATAATACTAATTTCACCCGATAATGGGTGTGGTAATGGAAGGAATTGCCCACTTACACCGTCCCAATGATCAATGGTTCAGTACGTGCGTCGTAAGATCAATTTTGGTCGCACTTTAAAGGATGGTGCTGTCATCAAAGATATGACAGTACTCGTAAGGAGTTCCAGCAGTCAACAACCCTATTAACAAAAAAAAAACTTCCTACAATCGATCCTGGAAGATTGCTTTTGCAATTTCACATGATGCCCACGAGTATGGGTGCTTAGAGATAAAGAAAAAAAAATGGTAGAAAAATCGGAAGTTGGTTTGAACAATTTGAAAGGTGAATGTAAGTTCATACCAGAATCTGCGTAATTCGAGTGGCTCCAGTTCTGTTCTACGAAGCCTGTCACCAGCCGATAACGAACGCAGCTCATGGATGGAACGAGTGAAAGTATGCTGCACTGATTCCAGCTAGTCGATGAACTTCAATAGGTGGGGGTGACCAAACGGGGCTGGCATACTCCAACAGTGGTCTCACGTAGACTTTAAAAGCCCACACTTTTGTACTGATATTAGTTTTGCCAAAGCACCTGTTAACAATAAACGAACGTCGGATGGCATCTGTATCAATTTTAGAGCAATGCCCTGAGAACGTAAGATTGGAATTAAACAGGACACCCAACTCATTAACCGAGTGCTTTTCCTCGATCTTGAATCCGTCAATAAAATAGTTTGGGGCCCAATAATCACCGAATGACATTTGGGCAACAAAAGAGGCAGTTGTCATTCCTTGGACCACTGCGTGACATTATTGACAACAGCTATGAGGTTTGCCCGATCATTACATGAAATCAGTTCGTTTCCCGCCTTCAGATCATCTGCAAATTTAAAGGTCAAAATTTCAAAGTTCGTGTTGTCTTGTAGTAAGTCACCAACAAACAGAATGAAAAGAAGGGAGCCTGGCACCAAACCCTGCGGTACACTACTCGTGGTTGGCAGCCCATCCAAGTAGGTAGAATTGACCTTAAACCTCTGTTTATGATTACAGTCCAGCAATTTTCCCTTAATATCGAGGTGGATAAGCTTAAAGATCAACTTAGAATGCACCACAGAGTCAAAGGTTCTCTGAAAATCAAAATAGATCACTTTAGAAGACACACCCAGATCAACCGCCGAGGTCCACCTTTCCAACATCGACAGGAGTTGCATTGTGGTCAACCTCTGCGCCAGAAACCCAAACTGGTTATGGTCAAGATGATCATGATTTTGGATTGGAAGTGTTGTAGAATGTGGTTTCTTACAGCGGATTCCATAATTTTACTAACAACAGATGTTCAGGCAGTTGGTCTATAATTAGCAGGGAGGGATGTATTTCCCTTTTTTAAAAAAGGGTATAATGTTTGCCTCAAACCAAGTTTTAGATATTCAGCCCGTACTGAAAAAAACTGTAAAAATGAACGAAAGGGCTGGCACAATTTCGGTGGCTACTTCTTTATAGAAAAAAGAGTAGCCGTCAGGGCCCATTGCCTTACTCAGTTTCATTTTCATCATGGTGGTAAAAATCTCAGGAATAGAGAAACTTAGTTTATCGTTGCTGATTTTGCTGGGTGAAATCTTGCTATGATACACAGGCTCAACCTAGTTGTCACGTTGGGTAACGTTCTTGTTAAGCCCATTGGCATGCTCTAAGTCATCTGTTAGAAGGAGGTTATTTACCAAAATAGGTGGTAAGTGTCTTGTTGATCCTGTAAGAATTCTATAGTGTCTAACCAAGGAGTGCATGGTGCCCTCTTGAAGAACCGATTTAGCTAGTTCAGAATGCCAGGTGGTAATCAAAGTGGCATATTTCCGGATACAGGCTTCATAGCCATTTTGTAGGTCAGTGGTTTTTCTTAGCTTTAGTAAGCGCCATAGTTTTAATTTCTGATGCCCAACTTTGCGTATGTTTCTTGGCAGTATTCGCTTAGTGGTCGGTTTATTCCTAGGAGCAGTGCAACAGAAGTCAACGTTTGCAGTAAGAAGGTCAATAAAACATTCCCATAACGAGTCAACCGAATTTTTACAGTGTGAAAGGCACTTGAACCAGTTGATTGATCCAATCAGGTGCCTAAGTAGATAGAAGTCGATTTTGTAATTTGCAGTTTTCAATCGATACAATTTAACGATATTGCAGTTTACCTTGAAAGCGACAGAAAAATGGTCACTAGTACCCAGTTTGTCTTCAGTGCTAATGTCATAAACAAGCCTGTCTTCCTGGGTGAAAATCAGATCCAGGATGTTATTTCCCCCCCTTGGTTCATCAACATGCTAGGTCGGACCAAATGGTAGCAGAGAGGAAAGGAAGTCTTTGTGTGGCTTTCTGGAGGCACTGAGTGCAGACCAATTAACTGTGTAGAGATTGAAATCGCCCAAGACTAAATTAGAGTAGGTGGGGTGGAGTTCCTTTATAATAAATGAGCTAATATCCCAAACCGCGATATCATTATCACTGTGCGGGAGATATCCTAAGAAAAAGTTAAGTTTTAGAGATTGTATGCTTGCAGATGGTATGCTTGCAGAGATGGTATAATCAACTCTGCTCGAATAACTCGCTTCCGCGTTATGGTATATAGATTTAAGTATTTTCATTAAAGCTATGGCAAAGTCTATACCGGATTTAGATTTAGGGAAATTGCCCAAGCGACCTTAAACATGACGTTAATGCAGAATAGTAGGTAATTAAACCTTTATTTAGGTTAGTGTAAGGTATCATTTCCACTAATTCAGCCTGCCATATATCGTTCAAGCTCAGTCCAATGACTTTACATTTTGGAAAATGTTTACGGGTAGGTTTGTGAAGTTCTTTTACGATTATTTTAATTTCCCAATCCAAACCTGAGTTTTTGTTTTCATGGTTTTTTTAAAAATCGACGCAGCTAGTTTTTTCCCTCCATGCCAGAGAAGGTTTCTTGCTCTCTCTTTGAGCTTTGAAAATTAGAACTTAATCAGTGGCTTGCCAATGAGCTAATATCCCAAACCGCGACATCATTATCCGAGCTCTCGAAGTAAGCGATATCGTGTTATTAATTCCTGGATCTAGTCAAGCTAATCTTTTTTCCAGTTTGGTTCCCAGACCGCAGTATTGGTAACCTAGTAAATGCATTTCGAATAAGATTCTTTTCCCAGACTTGATAAAGGAATCGCCTTTCTTCCCACACGCCTCGCAAAAAAAAAACTTCCATCTGTCGGTTATTTTTTGAAGTGATAACAGACGGCGCGGGGCCGTTAGAAGTGTAACGTTTACATTTGATGCTGTACCTCTTCTTGATATTTTTTGTTTCCATAGTTTTTCTTTTTAAATAATTTTTTTTAACCTAAACCTAAATTTTGATTGCCACCATTTTCACTTGTCTTTGGTGCATTTCTGATAAAATTTCGACCATCTCGTTTCTATGTCCATCATGGCCAGCCAAAGTAGATTAATATAAAAGCCTGAATCTCTTTTTCAAGTTATTAGGATTGTCGTAAAATTTATAATCATCTCTGCTCGAATAACCCGCTTTTTTAACCATGCTCATCCCTTTTTTCTTGGAGTTCATGTCTTCCCAAATCGGAGCGATAATTAACATGTACTTGGTGCTATGATTGGATTTTGGTTTACGAGTGGCAGGGTCGTATGGTGTTAGTTGGCGGAGCGAGCGAGCGATGCATAGCCTATAACGGACACCAAATTGCAAAATGTTGGTTGGTTGGTCCGTCGGTCCGTTGGCACATTTTTAGTATTGGTGGAGCCCAAACGAAAGGTCGGATTGAAATGAAATTTCGCACAACGCTTTATACCCCCAAAAGTATTGCTGAGCCAAAATTTGACGTAAATCGAACAATTATTACTGGAGAAATTTTAAAATTTTCGAATTTATATCTATCACTCACCATTGTAAATTTGGAGTCGTGAATAGTTACGGAATTCCGACGAAGCATACACCATGCTAATGGTAGTTATAAAAAATACGGCAAATTAAATTTTGGTTGCTTCTTTCTTGCTAATAATCTTTTTCGAACCTCAACGAAATTATAACATTTGATGCTTGCATTTAACCACTACAGTAACAAACGCAACCATAAAATCAAAGGGATTCCATTAACGACACACGTTAGTTCCATTTAAAAAAGAATGCTTTGAAGATTATTCAATTTAACATAACGAAAGTGGCGTCTACACTAGCGTTGGGAATCCCGAATATGAAACCTGAAATCGTCATATCAAGGCCAAGCGGTATTATAAAACGATATTGACATCAGACGAAACATGAAAGCACGAAACACGAAACAATAATATGCCCGCCTCTCAACTCCTGGTTGCCATGGACACGTGAAGACTGGAAACCAAAACCGTGTTTCATCGCATAAAGGAATAGGCTTAATCTCAAACCAATGTTGTAAGCTGCTACTAACGAAAGTAAATCGGAGATAAATATTAGGCCTAAACGCTAAAAATTAGGCCTAAAACCTAAAACTAGGTCTAAAAGCTAACACATTTTAAACCTAAATTGTGATGGTTATTTCTTTCAGATTATATAATATAGATGGCTGTTGCAGTCATAGAGTTAGGAAATAATATATTATCTTGCATTGGGTGATAGAGGTCTGCCAGCTCAACATTTTCGTTGGTGGCAGTGTCAAATCTTATACCAAAGCAGTATTGTGAACCTTTTGAATCTTCTGACTATTGTTAAAAACTATCGTACTGATGATTGTTTGGCTTGCAGTTAAACGCTTTATTACGTGCTGTTTTATTTTTACTCGCGACGATGGCCCACGTCTTCAGTGTTGGCTGCAATAATAAGGCTACAAATAACTAAACAAAAACTAAATGCTGGAGCAAACGAAAGCTTGTTAACGTAAATTTGACACCTACCATAGGCCTACATTAAAAAAAGGTTAAAATAAGAAAAAGGCCATCAAAGGACAGCAGTACGTCACACCAAAAGGCAAACAGCCCAACAAAGCCCATTAAGTATTGCACCCAGATTTTTAAGAATTATTAACAAATGTGGTATCGTTATTAAAATAAAAACTAAATATATATAAGTTTGAAATGAAGATCCGTTCACTGCACCTACAATAGATCCAAAGCCTGTTTCCTATGTAGTATTAAATGGCCTGAGTTTTTTTTTAACATAGCCACGTAAGCTGCGTTACCTTCCGGCGCATAGGAGACTTTTTTTAACTCTTTAAAAAGTAGCAGACAACAAAGCTCACATCTCCCCATATACTGCTCCCCACTGACCACTACGTCATTCTTAAAAATTTTAACCGATTTATTCCCCATTGTCAACTCAACCTTTTTTCATGTCATACTGTAGCCCGAATTCTTAGTCAGTTTCTATGGGATTTTCGAAATATTTTACCAAGACACTTTTTTGCAGATTGACTGATAACCTGTCCAGGTAACAAACTATCATGTGACCTGAGAGTGGTAATGTTAGAAAGCTCCGAGATAGTAGAAATGCGTTTAGCTTGCACCGTGGAATATGTTGGGGTGAGTTTGGGACCGATGCTCTTGGTGCTTATTTGGTTTTGGAAGGAATCTCGGGAGGAATTCACATTATCGAGGCCGGAGCTGGACTTAAATATACGGCGAGACTGAAATTGAGAGTGTTGTGAGTTTCAAAAGGAGTAACGGCTTTTGGAATAATCCCATGATAAACCTACTACTTCGTAATTATCTTTGTCAATATCCTCGGCTTTGTAAGCTTTAATCGGCATAGTTCGCATTTGCTGCTATGGTAAAATCCACCCATATTAGTCAGTGAAGAAAGAGTTAGCGATGCGATAGAGCCTCTTCACGCCAGTGTTGAAATTGGATTACGACGGTAGGCTTAACGTAGTTCGTGTTTTCCCAGCATCAACCAAAACGTTTTAGGGATGAAACGCTCTCGAAACTATTCAGGTACGGTATTTGGCCATACATAATTTTCATGAAACACCAAAAATTAGTCGATTAGCATTTTTCAGCAGATCTCAAACTTTGACAGCCGCTTGTCTTCCAAACGGAAGTAGTTCCAAGATGGTAGCGATGCCAACAACAGCGCAAGCGATGGCTTCTGCAGGTGCCGTTTAGAGTTCCCAAAAGCAAACTGTAATGAATGTCTACAAGCAAACTGTAATGAATGTCTACAGCCAACCGCGCCAACATGATCAAAGAAATCCATTCGTGGATTTGCAAAAGAGACACAATTGCTGGGCGGCGTGTTCGAAGCTGCTGTCTATCGTTACAGAACCGAGTTCAAAGGTAAGTGTTGAGTGTTTGCCTGTGCCGCGCAAACGAAATCCGAACAATGCATAACGCACCATTCTGTGGAGGAGGAAAAAATATCAACGAAGAGTTTTACGTAAGGCTGACATGTAGGTTTGGCTACAATAATGCTGTTGATATCACGATGTTGTCAACCATAAACTGTGCATTAATAGAAGGTGCGAAAACACGGTACGATCACAACCGTTATTCAATCGACAGCCTTGCTGCGATGAACGGACACTCGTACGTAAAAATGCGACGAATTTACGTTTTCAGAAATTCGGAAAAGGTACATGATTTTTGTCGAAATGACGACATTGCAACGTTTTGAAAAGTGACACGTGCCGTAAACGAATACGATTGTGTACCAAATTTCTCACTGACGACAATGAGACGAATTACTCAGGATTTGTAGTTTACTTTTCGTCGTAAACGTCAGCGTCACAGCTTGGCTAACCTGGCCTGGCCATTGAACGAGACGATAGGCTATTGTTTTAGGGTAGGGGTGGGGGGGTTGAGAAGGCCATTCATTATTGGAGGAAACGTGTGTTAATGCTGGCCACATGGAATCAGTGTTTGAACAGGCTTGTGATGAGTTTCGGAAAATTTGACAACTTTGGCTTGAAACGCGTAACGAAAGCGCCACGTAAGGAGTGAAGTAAGACATTCGTTACAGTTTACTCTCCCCCCCCCCCCCCCCAACTCCATACACCACCTGCTTCTAACGCTCCTCAAAACGGTCTTTTAAAAGGCCAAACCAATACGGTCTTTTTCAGGAACATTTTTGAAAAGAGAGAAAACATTCGTAATGCAGAAATAACACACACTCAAAGCATTAAACAATGAGAGTATTAACAATAAAGACATGCTATAGTGTAACACTGCCTAAAAAACTGTGAAATTATTAGCATTAAAATATTCGCGCGAATGAATTGTTATGCTATTTCTGCATCATTGTTTGAATTGGAGCTCGCGGATGAATACAGACAGTAAGTTGTAAGCAGGCTTTGGTCGCGTCGTTAACACTTTCTCCACTGACTAATGTGGGTAGATTTTACCATAGAGTTTTTACACCATTAACCAATCTTGTTTTATAGTGCCAACTGTCGGTTTTATAGTGCTTTCTACCGGTTTAAAAATATTTGTTGCGATTCTTCTAAATTTCTCTCATCCAAATGTTGATTTAAAAACTTTTTAGTTAAACGTCTTTTGACTTTTGCAATTTATCTTTTGTCTCCATTCTTTTGTTTAATACGTAAAAACGAACGTTTATATCTCCTCTCGTTTAACTTCTTTTTAATTGATAAAACTCGTAAGGTTTTTCCAACATGTGCTACACAGCGCTTTAAAGTCCGAAAATTCCATGTCAGGACCAACGTTGTTTTCATAAACGTGTTTCAAATGTAACTCATCCACGGGGAAAAGGATTAATAAATTTGTATTGTATCTGATCACTTGTTTCGGAATTCTTGTGTAGGACTGACTGCAATAAAAAACATTGTCGTTTGAAAAAAGTCCTTGAGCAAAGTTACGTTCGATGTTTTTTTGTTTGTCCAAAAGGCATCGTCAAAAAAAATTAGGTTTCAAAATTTTGGGTACATTTTATATGAAACGGGCAGAATTAAATCTAGTTGAGAATCGTGAAAAAAATGCTACATTGCGTTTGACATCTGAAATTTTAAGGTAGAAATGGATGATTTTTAAGTTTGTTCTTAGATACGAAAAGTCGAAGATTTTAAATTCCAGTACGTTTTTTTTTTATTTACACTTGTTTATTAATGTTTACGGAGACACCAAATATATAAAAACTTCGTCTGAAAATTTATCGTTTGAAATTCAGAACGAGCTACTCTAAAGGCTACATTGTACCATAATTTCACATTACTGGGAGTTTCATCAGTAACGTACACCACGGAAATTTTCTCGGTGACTTCCGTCAGGTTTAAAGCATTGTAAGAGTGCAAGTTAAATCAGGGTTTGTCAATAGATTTTTGTTAGGTTTCCCCTTAGTTTTGTGAATATCCTCATAGACACAAGTTCAAAGACAGAGTGGTTTGTCTCCGTTACCTTCGTTCAACTTTTCGTAAGAAGGGTAACAGGAGGAAGCCGTATGCATAGAACTGGGATAATTGAAAGTAGTTAAAGATATAGGTGTTTTGCTCGTCAAATTCTACCTTTAGTTTTGACAGATATACCGTTTAAGATTTTAAAACAGTTTTTGAGTTTCCGGGTTGTTAGGTGAAATCCAACCTTTATATTTTGATTTTTTTTGTCCAGAATTGAAGTCCCCGAACACTTTAAATCTTGAAACTGCATAG
>JAHWFP010086902.1:69012-120909 GCA_023313725.1 Lithobius niger
CAAATCGCAATGACAAATCTCTGGTTATAAAGACATTGAATTCAAAGTGCAAGCGTGTCAACTGGCTCAAGCATCTCCTGGCGATGGATAATCAAGTGCTCGAAGATTTAACACAGACTGATAAAGCAATCCTACCGTTCGAGAGTCTGTTACCAGTATGGATTCAAACTCATGATGAAAAACACTACGAACTCACGGATCCATTTATCCTACGATTCGCTGCATACTTTCCCTATGTAAAAGCATTGTTAGCTAGCAAAGAAACTCATGATTAATTACTTTCTGTTGTATAAGCATTGTTAACAAATAACTAAATGATTAATTTTGTATTACTATAACCTGAATAAACAACTTTTATGAAATGATGAAACATGTTGTGTTTATTTGTTGGGGGGATACTACTATAAATAGAGGGATGAGATCAGTTTCAGCTTATGAAATCATGAAACATGTTGTGTTTATTTTTGGTGGGGGGGCATACTACTATAAATAGAGGGATGAGATCAGTTTCAGCTTATGAAATGATGAAACATGTGTTTATTTTTGGTGGGGGGGGGGCATACTACTATAAATAGAGGGATGAGATCAGTTTCAGCGTTTATAGAAATGGACGTTCGACTGAAGCACCCGTCCATCTTTTTGTTAGTCGGATCAACTTCTTCAGGAAAAACACACTGGATAAAAAGTTTAATAGAAAATTCACAAAATATTATATTCCCTCCACCCGAAAGAATTGTTCTTTGTTACGCTGAGGAACAACCTATTTATGAAACTTTAAAAATAACTTCGCCAGTTCCAATTACGTTTCATTACGGGCTGAGCGAAGACTTGTACAGTTCATTACAACCTAATACTTTATTACTGATCGATGATTTACTCCAAAGTACAGCTCGTGATTTATTATTGGAAATAGTACACAGAGGCTCGCATCATAGGGGTATAAGTGTAGTAATTGTTGCGCATAATTTATACGATAAACAATTAATAGCTCTCAGTCTCCAGGCGCATTATTTAATATTAATGAAAACTGTACGAGATTACAAACAAATAAAATTTTTAGGCGAACAATTAGGATTTGCGGGGAAAAATTTAGTTAAGGTTTATAAGTCTGCTACAGTCGAGCCCTATTCTTATTTACTTTTGGACTTAAGACCGGAAACACCGAGTATTTTAAGATTTA
This sequence comes from Lithobius niger, assembly GCA_023313725.1. Classification (NCBI taxonomy): domain Eukaryota; kingdom Metazoa; phylum Arthropoda; class Chilopoda; order Lithobiomorpha; family Lithobiidae; genus Lithobius; species Lithobius niger. The sequence continues at coordinate 70,193 of JAHWFP010086902.1, forward strand.
GGTCTAACATTTTCCAAGACCCATCCATACTATTTGTAGAGAATGAAAACTTACAGAGTTAAAGATTTTCTACCGGTTCTGCATCTACTGACCAGTAAAAGAGTTAAAAAAGACGTCAAGTGCGCTTTGTTGAATTGCCCGGAGCTAGTCGATGTTCTATCTCTAGCAGCCCTTCATACTTTAAAGGGTCGTGTAAAAATAAGCCCCGGCCAGAAAGCTAAACTACGTCGTTACAAACGTCAGGTGAAATATTTAGCTGCAAGAAATCATAACCGAAAGGCCAAGCAAAAACTTATACAGAATGGTGGTCTTCCGTTCCTAGGTGCATTAATTCCACCCATTATAGGTGCGATAACGGGATTGCTGAGTGGATAAGAAACCAAAAATGTTTAAAAAGATGTATCTTTCATCCCAACCACCAACTACACGGGACAAGTCACCTTACGTAGCACCCCTTAAGTACATGGAAAATGAAATGAGTCAATTGATGCAAAATGATGGATTGGATGACGACACCAAAATGAAATTGTATAACCAATTGCTCAATCGATACCTACGTTACGATGCCGAATGGGTAGATGAACCGGTGAAAGTTATGATTAAAACTCCGACACACCATGCCCCACCCCAGGGACTCCTAGGGGCCCCCGGGGTTCCCACCCCCACAACGAGGCCAAGGATAACTGGGGTCCCTACACCGGGGGTCCCACCCACCCCCGCACCGAGAACACTGGGGATGCCCATCCTTACCCCTCCCATCCCAACACCGAAGGTTCTTCCCACTCCAGTACCGAGAACACCAAGGGTTCCTCCCATCCCCGCACCGAGAACAACGTTGCAAGTTGCTGCTGCTGCTGCTGCACCAGCTACTTACGTTAAACAACCGAAACCGATAGAAGACATAGTGAGTGGTATCATGCCAAAATATAAAAAACGTGTCGAGAGAATTTTACGTAGTGGTAGAGTTCAGTGGGACTCGGAAGGTCGTTTGATACACATGCAAAACGTTGTAGAAGATAGTGACGTAGGCAGGCTCGTGCACGGAGCTCTGACGGAAAGTAAACACCATCGCACCATGATGAAAAAGGAGCCCGGCTGGACCTTTATTTCAAAAGTAATAAGAAAAAATTCGGGTCGTCGTTCATTACAACCTGGACAGCCCCTCCAAAAACGTAAAGCAATCTTACAACAACACCAACGAAATGTGAAAAAAAAAATGGAACGATATAAAAATGGTGACCAAAGCCCGACTGCGTCACTGATGACCGAAAACTTAGCCGAAATAGAGAAAGCAAAAGAAGAAGAAGAAGGTCGAATGTTATCTGAAAAAGAAAAAGACGAGCTAGACATATCTCTCACTGACATATCTAAACTGTGGAATGACGAATTCTATTGAAAAACGATTACAAGAGATATATTTTGACCCAGCTTCACCAGGTGGGCTAGGTGGGGTAGACAGATTGTATAGGGAAGCTAAAAGAAGGGGATTAAAAGTAACGTTAAAACAAATTAAAGATTTTTTATCATCGCAGGAAACCTATACTTTGTTCAAGCCTGTTATTCGACGATTTAAACGGAATCGTATATTAGTTAAAGGAATCAACAAAATATGGAGCGTGGACTTGATGGATGTTCATTCTTTAGCTACATTTAATGATAATATAAATTTTTTATTAGTAGCCATTGATAATTTTACTAAGAGAGTTCATTTTAAACCAGTGAAGAAAAAAGATGCTGTTACAATCGGTAAAGCATTCGAATCTATTTTTAAGGAAACAAAACCAGAATTTATTTTTTCGGATATGGGACTTGAATTCACCTCTAAGCATGTCCAGAATGTTTTTAAAAAGTACAACATAAAGCATTTTACTACAAAAAACACTGAGACAAAGGCAGCCATATCTGAACGATTTTTTAAAACACTAAGACAAAGGATTCACAAATACCTACATTCCCGCAATAGTAACCGTTACATAGATGTACTTCCAGACATTATCAATGCCTATGAATCTTCGTATCATCGATCTATTAAAATGCGACCCATAGATGTCACCAAAAAAAATGAAAAATTGGTTTACCGTAATTTATACGGAAAAGGATTAAAAATAGGGGATTTGGTTAAATTATCCAAACTTAAAGGTATTTTGGAAAAGGGTTATCATCCAAACTGGACGGACGAAGAATTTAAAATCAGTGGAGAAAAAAAAAATACCTATGTATTTAGTAGTCGATTTAGAAAATAAACCAATTTTAGGTAGTTTTTATAAACAAGAATTACAAAAAGTAATTAGCAAGCCCGATAGGCTATATAAGGTTGAAAAGATTCTGAAGCAACGCAAACGTGGTGGAAAAATTGAATATCTCATTAAATGGAAAGGATACCCGAAGAGTCAAGCCAGTTGGACCAGTGACATAGTAGATTTGACAACATGAGCGAAGAAATCTGGTTAACGTTGCCTTCTAATAGTAGCATGGATGTATTCCCAAATAATACTTTACAAAATTATACAACTAAATTGTCGGAACCGTTACATTTACACGAGAATTACGAGGTAGGCCTCGCACAGATAACCTTTCCTAACAGCTTTAGTCAAGATGCATTAGTTATTTCGCCGGAACGAAGGGAGGAAGATCAACTACTTTTACAATTTTATAAAATTAACGCAAATAAAAGTATTACCGAAGTGCAGAATACTGAACATGAATTGACAGCTACGGAAAGTGGAAAAAGATACGACAGCTTAAAACAATTGGTAGATACAATTAACAAGGAGCTAAGAAAATATAAAACTGAATTGGCAGCGGATAGTCCTTTCAAAGGTAGCGCTGATTTGCCTGCTATACTATACAATAAAACGTACAAAAGATACACGATCGCTAATGATGTTACTCGTCAATATTATGTACGACTAGTTGTAAACTGGAAACTGGCACAGAGATTAGGTTTCAAATCAGAACAATTTCCGTGAAAAGCTAATGTAATCGAACATACGGTGATCACAACAACACCGGTTAAAGAGATTACCAGCAATTCCATACAGACGTTATACGTGTACAGTGACATTGTAGCTCCACAGTTGGTAGGTGATAGCAGATCGCAGCTATTACGTATAGTAAATGTGATGAATGATGCTGGTGACCAAACAAACACTCGAGTTTTTTAGAATACATTATCTGCCTTTATTACGTACTTCTTTTCAATATGTAGAAATAGATATACGTACTGACGATGGAACCCGGGTACCATTTGGTTCATACTCGCGCGTGGTAGCTATCTTACATTTTCGTCCGAAACGTAATTATTAAAAAAAATAATGTGAACCATGGTTCCTATAAATAGCCCCGTGCGTTCATTCTAAGCTATAAATGTTTCATCATGAAGTATTGTTGCAAATATTCTAACCATTACGTGGGACAGAGTGGCGGGGGGAAATCCCCATATTTTATGGACGAAGAGTCCAGTCGGGTCATGGCGGATTAGGGAACTTTTTTTCTGCGGTGAGTCGTGTGGCCATGCCTTATTTTCGCATGGCAGTTCCCCATATTAAAAAAATTGGAAAATACTTAGGACGCAAAGCTGTGTCTACGGGCGGGAATATTCTCGGTGACTTCCTAGCTGGCCAGGCTGTAAAAGAATCTGCTAAAGAGAGAGTAAAGAAACTGGTCATGACATTTTGACCGACATACACGATAAAAAAAGCAGACTGGAAGTGGACGTGTAAAAAAGAGAAAGTCTAAAACTAATGGAGGTGAACGTATAAAAAGGGGTAAATCTAAAATTTAAAAAAAAGCTAAATAAAAGACGAAAAACTGAAAAAACTATTTTAGACTAGTATAAATAGACCCGAGTATGTCTAAACCAACATAACGCTGAATCGACACAGTCCCATCATGGCATTTTTACACCCACAGAGTTGTGAATGTCTTTTATCACCTTTAGAATTATTCTCGGTCCCACCTACACAAATCAGTATCGAACGGACAAGATATGCGGAATTCCGACCCATCGCGACATTGTCAGCCAATCAAGTTATCGATTTCGTAATTCCAGGATCAGTAGATGAATATATTAATCTGGCTAATAACTGTGGTGTACTTGAAAGTTAAAGTTAAAAAAAATGCAACTACTAACCAAACGGATGATGAATCTTCGCACGTGACACCAAACAGACTTTTATTAAACACCCTTTTTAGTCAAGTGGACTTGACTATGAATGGCAAACTAACCTCCAGTAGCATGGGTCAATACGGTTATAAAAGTTATATTCAAACTTTATTAAATTATGGTTCCGATGCAAAAAGCAGTCAACTGACTGCTGCTCTGTGGTTAGATTCCACCAATAGATCAACAGCTATCAAAGGTAGTCGTGAAGTTGAATTAATGGGTCGACTTCATTGTGACATTGCTTTGCAAGACAAACTCATACTGAATAATGTAGAAATAAAACTACGTTTCATTCCAATCAATCCAAAATTTAATTTGTACGTAACACAAGCGGGTATCACTGCTGGTGTTACAGCGCCTGTGGTCGAATTTGTGGATATGGCCCTCTTTATAGAAAAAGTAAAACCTGCATCCAATATCTTGTTAGCGCACGCACGTGCGTTGAGTGCTGGGACTGCTAAGTATCATTTTAAAAAGACAGACGTTAAGGTCCACACCATTTGTCACGGATTGTTAAGTTTAACAATGTCGTGACAATGTAATTTCTTTCGAGCAGCAACAATGCTGCTCGCAGTTTCTTTGTTTCCTTTGTTTTTTAACGTAAAAAACATCTGTACTGTTAGAAAAACCGACTATAAGAGCAAGCCTGACTTGTTCGGTCTGTTTTAAGTTAGAAGTAAAACCCCTTTATTTTATATTAGTCTCAAGTTCGTCTTGCTTCGTAGATTAGATTCCACGACAGAGAAAATAATGGTGCCGAAACCCGATCTAAACGTCGTTTAGAAGCAAGAAAAAGGGCATCGTGGAGAAAGGACAGTAAGGTAACCCTAATCATTGACGGCCATTATGACGACAGAAGCGGCCATTAGAAAAAGCAGAGCTGGCTATCGAGCTGCAGTGACAAAAGCCTGCAATATTTTGAATGACTTAATGAAAGAAAGTGAACTTGACGAGCTTGATGAATTTGAGCTTGAGGACTTGCTAGAGCAAATTGAGAAGAGGGAGTTGACTGTTGCACAAGCAGATGAAGACTTGAAGAAAGTTTTAAAAGAGGATAAAATAGAAGAGTTCACCGACGAGCAAATTGAATGGCAAGAGAAGATCAGTGAACTGAAAAGAAAAGCTCGAGTCCATGTGAAAAGGAAAAAGGCAGCACGAGAAAATCCAAGACTTTCAAGTGATGTAACCCCCACTTCTACCACTAGTTCACCTTCTGTAAAGTCCAGCGGTGTCAAATTGCCAAAGTTAGAAGTAAAAAAGTTCAATGGTGACATAGCTGACTGGCAAAGATTTTGGGATCAGTTCCAACAAGCCGTACACCTAAACAAAACTTTGGACGATGTCTCAAAATTTTGCTATTTGCGGTCGATGTTAGAGGGATCAGCATTGGATGCCATTGCAGGATTATTAATGACCAGTGCGAATTACAGCGGTGCTATTGACACTTTGAAAGACAGGTTTGGACAACCAGAGCTTGTAATTCACTATCACATGGCGAAACTTCTCAAGATGACGGCAGTAAAGGAGAATACGGTAGACCCCAGAGCTTTAAGACGTTTATATGACGAGTGTGTCTGCCATATAAAGGGATTGGAAGCACTTGGGATAACATCAGATAGTTATGGATGCCTTCTGTGCCCTGTAGTCATGCAGTTAGTGCCTGAAGAACTACTAGTTGACTGGAGACGTAAAGCTACATCACGTTTAGAACTGTACGACTTAGAGACACTACTGGAAAAGCTAAAAGCCGAAGTAGAAGGAAAAGAAGACTTGTTGTTCATTCGTAAGGACATAAAGGGAAGTGGATCCAAATCAGCCAATAAGATTATAGAAGAAACCCCTTTGCCATCAACAGCGTTGTTGCATGCACGAGTTGAAAGTCATACAAAGCCTGAATTTACAAATGGGAGTGGGTGCATTTTTTGTGCAAAAGATGATCACAAAAGTTCAGCATGCAAAATGTCTTTATCTGTGAACGAGAAAAAGGCCAGAATCATGAAAAGTGGCTGTTGTTTCGTGTGCTTAGGAAAAAAGCACATGGCCAAAGACTGCCGAAGCACAACTTTATGCCGAAAATGCAATGGACGTCATCACACACAGATATGCTTTCGTAAGACTCCAAGTTCTGGCATAAAAGAAAAGGAAAGTGATTCTCCGCAAGACAAGACTCCTACAGAACAAGTATCCCTACAAGCGTGTGTATCGAGTACAACTCAAGCAAAGTTCACTCAGTTGCAGATTATCTGGGCGTGGGCTGAAGGAAGCTTGGGAAGATGCAAAGTTAGGTGTGTTCTGGACAATGGAAGCCAACGGAGTTTTATACATGTTCACACTTCAAAGCGCATTGGAGCAGAAAGAATTAAGAAGGAGCACTTAACCGTGAGTGGAATCGGAGGGAGAAAAGAAGAGCACGATTACAACCTAGTTAAATTAACTTTAAGAAGTCTGTACGATGAGAGTGAGAAAACTGTAGAGCTTATTGAAATTAACTCGATTTGCGGTCCTGTGGAATCATTGAGCCCAAAGGAAACCGCTCGTTTACTGCAAGAAGTCGGGTTAGAGCAAGATGCAGCTACAGAGGACGTAGATGAATCTACAACAGCAATCGACATTCTTGTCGGACAAGACATTTTTTGGACCATTGTCACAGGTCAATATAGAAGACTGAACGAATCAGCTGTAGTGATGCAAAGTTTATTTGGTTGGTCCATAGAAGGAAGGATTAGTCAACAGGACAAAGCAACTAACATTAGTACTATCCTTCACTGCACAGTTCAAGAAACAAAACAAGAAGAATGGGCTGAAAAGTTATGGTCTTTAGAAGCAATCGGGATCAAAGACTCGGCAGTGGAACAACTGAAACGAGTAGAAGAGGACGAAGTTCACAAGTTGTTTAAAGCTACCACTAAAGTCAAGGAAGGGAGGTACTGCGTAAGATTACCTTGGAAGACTGATGTAAACCGACTTGGAACGAATTGGACGATGGCTAGAGAGAGGATGATGGGATTGATTCGCCGTTTTGAAAATGACCCAGATTTCTTTCTTCAGTATAAAGCTGCTATTGAAGCTTACATGCAACAAGGTCAACCAGAAGAGGTTTGTGCTGGACAGGAAGTTGGAGAAAAGGTTTACTACATACCGCATCATGCCATAGTACGTGAAGACAGGGTAACTACGAAAGTTAGAATTGTCTTTGATGCCTCTGCACATAGGAAAACCGAGGAATCTCTCAATGAATGTCTCTGGCAAGGACCAAATTTAAATCCAGAGCTTTTACATTTGCTACTTGTATTTCGCATGCAGAAGATAGCATTAACTGCCGACATAGAAAAAGCATTCCTTCAAGTTAGCCTTGCAGAGGAAGACAGAGATGCCACTCGATTTTTATGGGTTGACCCTAGTTGGAAAATTGGTGACAAGGTGAAGTTGAAAGTTTTCAGAATGACCAGAGTGTTATTTGGTGCTACTTGCAGTCCGTATTTGTTAGCCGCAACTATACGTTTGCATGCTGAAAAAGAAGCGAATACTTACCCTAATGAAAGTAAACTACTGAACGAGAACATTTATGTTGATGATTTAATCGCAGGAGCAGACTGTGAGAAAAACGCGGATACAACTAAAGAAAACATGCAAGCTATGCTTCAGGGTGTGGGTATGAAGATGAAGAAGTGGTTAACCAACAGCACCAATCTTTTTGAAAAGTGGAAAAGCGAAGAGGTCCGAAATAATACGTTGCAAGAGTTGAACGTACAACCAAATCAAAACGTAACAAAACTTTTGGGGTTAAGGTGGGATCCAAAACTGGATGAAATAATGCTACCTGTTACAGCTTTAGAGAAGCTAAATACGTGTACAAACGTCACCAAAAGACTTGTTTTAAAACATGCGGCTCAAATTTATGACCCTTTAGGTTACATAGCCCCAGTAGTCATGAAGGCAAGATGTTTCTTTCAAGACCTGTGGAAACAGAAGTTTGCATGGGATCAAGAATTGCCAGTAGATCTGAGCCTCAACTGGAAAAGCTGGTGTAATGACATTCAACAGTTAGACAAAATCAAGTTGCCACGCTACATTAGTTTAAATAATGAGCTAAAAGATAAAAGACAGATACACGTATTTTGTGATTCGTCAGAAAGGGCCTACGGCACAGTTATCTACCTTAGGATGGCGAGTCAAGAGGAAGTCAGCACTAGTCTTCTTATCTGCAAAGGTCGTGTAGCACCCATCAAGCAAATTAGTTTACCCAGGTTGGAACTAATGAGTGCCACAATAGGAGCCAGACTTTCTGCATTCCTTGCTCAACGTCAAGAGTTCACAGGAATATCCTACACATTCTGGAGCGATTCTCAAGTGGTACTGAAATGGATTCGAGGGATAAACAAGAAGTGGAAAGTTTTCGTACAAAACCGAGTCGCAGAAATACGACGTTTGACCAAAATTGAAGACTGGCGATATTGCCCCAGTAAAGAAAATCCAGCGGATTTGATTTCAAGAGGAGAAACCCTAAAAAAGCTACTCAGCAAGACAGAGTGGTGGAAAGGCCCAGAGTGGTTGTTGAAAAAGGAACATGAATGGCCAGAAGAGTCTGATGGAAGTCGAAGTTTAGTTCAAGGCCAAATTGAAGACGAAGAAAAGGTGATCGTTGGTGTAACAGTTATTTTGGAAGAGCTGATAGACTTACAGAGGTATGGACACTTAGAAAAAGCCGTACGAGTGACTGCATGGGTTCTACGTGCAGCATCTATTTTCAAAGGACAAGTTAGTGGCAATCCAGACAATTTAACTGTGACAGAGCTCAACGATTCAATGACATATTTAATTCGTCAGACACAAATGACATGTTATCAGTCAGAAATTTATGCTTTGAAGAAGGACGATTTGATTGATACCAAGGAGTCAAATTTAGCAAACCTTAATCCTTTTCTAGACGAGCTAGGTGTCATGCGTATGGGAGGACGTTTACACGAATCAAACCTACCTGTAAATGAAAAACATCCCGTTTTGTTACCAAGTAAAACCAGATTTGCACAACTTTTGGTTTTAGAGTGTCATGAAAAAGTTTTTCATGGAGGTGTCGTGCGAACCTTGGCAAAGCTACGGGAAAAGTATTGGTTAGTGAAAGCAAGACAATTTATCAAAAAAACCTTAAAGCAGTGTTTCATTTGCCAGAAGTTGAAGGTAAAACCTTTTAGCTGCATCGAAGCAAATTTACCAAAGGAGAGACTGACACCAGCACCACCGTTTTTTACAACTGGAATTGATTTTGCTGGGCCCGTTTTTGTGAGGGAGACAGGAAAACAATCTAAAGCATACATTACTTTATTTACGTGTGCAGTTACACGAGCGATCCATTTAGAGCTTGTTCCTGATCTAACTGCAGAAGCATTTTTGCGAGCACTAAGACGGTTTTTCGCCAGAAGAGGAGTAAGTGCATTGATTTATTCAGATAATGCTAAAGCATTTAAACGAGCTAATATGGAATTAGCCTGGATATGGGAACTAGTTACCAACCCCTTGGTGAATGAGTTCTGTGTAAAACAACGAGTGGAATGGAAGTTTATAGCCGAAAAGGCAGCCTGGTGGGGGGGGATTTTGGGAACGTATGATTCAAACTGTGAAACGTTGCCTAAGAAAGGTTCTTGGTAATGCGTGTGTTTCGTCAGATGAATTAACAACTATTTTAGCCGAAATTGAAACCGTCGTAAATCAGCGACCAATTTCGTACGTTTCAGACGAACCTCAAACAGAAGAACCTTTAACTCCAGCGCATTTTTTAAATTGCAGCCCTGACTCATTAATTGCTGTGGGGAGGGTGAAGCATTCAAGCCAGTGCAAGGTGGATAAAGATTTTACTCGCAATTGGAGACATCGGCAACGATTGCTTGAACATTTTTGGAGAAGATGGAAAGCCGAATATTTACTGGATTTAAAAAGCTTACAACAGCGACGAAACGTAGGCAAGAGAGCAATAATTAAGCCAGGAGACGTGGTTTTAATTCATGAACTCGGACACCCACGTCACATGTGGAAGATGGCGAGAGTTAAAGAAGTACAATTTGGACGTGACGGAGAAATTCGTAGTTGTTTACTAAAAAAAATTAATGGACACGAAGTGCGCCGACCGATCCAACTAATATATCCTTTGGAACACGAGTTGAACATTAGTGATAGTGTTTAAGCTTACAGGCTGTAGAACTTTGCGACTTGTCGGTCGTGGGAATGTCACGGATTGTTAAGTTTAACAATGTCGTGACAATGTAATTTCTTTCGAGCAGCAACAATGCTGCTCGCAGTTTCTTTGTTTCCTTTGTTTTTTAACGTAAAAAACATCTGTACTGTTAGAAAAACCGACTATAAGAGCAAGCCTGACTTGTTCGGTCTGTTTTAAGTTAGAAGTAAAACCCCTTTATTTTATATTAGTCTCAAGTTCGTCTTGCTTCGTAGATTAGATTCCACGACACCATTGTCAACAATGCCAAATCAGCGCAATTCGACAATTTATTCCAAGGTATTATTCCAAACAGAATCGTCCTGGGGATGGTGACTCACACAGCCTTTAATGGTGATCACAAAGCAGATTCTATGTTCTTCAGACCTTTCAACCTGAATTCGTTAGCGGTGTCCGTTGATGGACAAATGAATAATGGGAAACCAATTATTATGGATTTTGCTAACAAAAACTGCATTGAAGCCTATATTTCGATGTTCGGGGGACTCAGAACTTTATTTCACAATTCTGGAAATGGAATTTCCTACGATGCGTGGCAATCCGGACATACTTTATTCTGCTTCGATCTCACACCAGATCAGTCAGCTGACGAAAGTTCCCACGTGTCACTCGTTCGTAACGGTGTTGTGCGCGTTGAATTGAGATTCTCTGAAAATCTGACAGAAAACATCAACTTGATAGTTTATTCAGAAACGGACGCTTTGCTAGAAATTGATGAAAGAAGAAATGTTTTGACTGACTTTTGAATAAAATGAATACCTTACAAATTGAAACTAAACTGTAACCAGTGTGTAGAAACTTCATTGGCGTGTACGCTAGCAACCGGCTTCCGAGGAAACCAAGAAGAGGGTGGATGATGATGAATATATCTCCAGATTCACACAGTGGACTTCACTGGATCGTCGTTGGTTGCGGAGAATATTTCGACCCCTTGGGTTTACCACCTGTCAATAAGACTGTTAACGATTATTTGAATAAGTGTAATAAGCGGTGGTGGTTTAATCGTTTCCCTTTACAGAAATTTGGAACTACAGTCTGTGGCCATTTTTGTATCTATTATATTACTGAGAGATGTAAAGGTTCTACACCTACACAAATTGTTAACCGTTTACAGAAAATGTCTAATCCTGAAAAATGTGTATATAATTACGTGAATAAAATGTGATTTTTTTATTCAGTCTATTTATTTCAATTACTGTTACACCTACATAAATTGTTAACCTTTTAAGGAAAATGACTAATCATGGAAAACATGTGATTTTTTCATTCAGCCTATATATTTCAATTACGTAAAGGACGAGATCTATAAATACTGGGTAGAGTGGTCGATCTACTAATCTGTTCTTTTTATTTCTTTTAGAAATGTCTTTTCTATGTGAAATCTGTGGGAACACTTACGTTGATGCCAAAAATTTATATCGACATAAAAGAAAACACCATCCAGACGAAGGTGCGTTTCCTTTTTCAACTCAACGGAAGAAACGCACATTCGATTGCTCTACATGTAATGTTTCCTTTACGACCTTAAGAGGTTTACGAGAGCATAATAACTCTACCCACCGTGCGATACCACAATCACCACCACCGTCATCACCACCACCGTCATCACCACCACTATCTCCGTTCATTCTGGAAGAGAGTGCTTTCCAAAACTTTTTCCAGAGATATGTCTATGCGCAACAAGAACATACCATCGACATACGAACTTACTTCGATTTGATCAGAGCCCATCTTTTACAACTTTTCGATCATGTGCAACGACGTTACAATCAAGTTTATGATGTGTCTTCATCTTACTTTGGTTAAAGAAACACCCGTCGAAAAAAACTACCACTGTCTATTTATGCAGTACACCTATTGCTGTTTTATCTGTTTTAGATTTTAATAATGCTATCGATACTGCTGTACCAAAAATTTTGAATAGCTTCGAATCATATCAGAAAAATGGATCAGGATGGATAATAGTTTCCATCGATAAATGTGATATCCATTTTGGTCAATACGTTCCTCTCGCTGGTGGTTGCTGTTATCGTTTAGATGATTATTTAATTAATAAACATGCCTTGTTGAATATAGATTGTCACGATAACCGTTGTTTTGTTTATTCTGTACTGGCTGAATTCTATCGTGTCAATAATAATCCCTCACGTTACAAGCATTATGAAAGGTTCTTGGGAACATTAAATCTCGATGGAATTAGTTTTCCCACACCACTCGCTGAAGTAAATCGTTTTAAAAAACAAAATAACATCGCAGTTAGCGTTTATGGTTATGAGAACAAATCTATTTTCCCATTGCGTATTAGCAATTTAGAATCAGATAGGGTTGTTAGGTTGTTATTGTTAGATAATAAGCATTACTGTTTGATTAGAAATTTTAATCGACTCACCCACAGTAATATGACCCGATACGTTTGTCAGTACTGTATTTGTCCTTTACATACTAAAGAAAAATTACAAGAACATGAACTACTTTGCAAACAAAACAAATTGCAAAGACTAGAAATGCCCGATAAAGATACGATGCAATTCAGCCATCACGATAAGCAATTACCAGCGCCTTATGTTGTATATGCAGACTTTGAATGTGTATTACCTAAACACAGTACTTGTCAACCTGATCCTAATTCTTCATATGTTCAAAAATTAGAAACGCACGTACCCTGCGGATTTGCTTACATCGTTGTTGATAACAATGGACAAGTTCATTCATATAAGGTGTATAGAGGAGAAGATTGTGTGGAAAACTGTTTGAATGTCTTTTAATTGTTCAGGCAGAAATTGTATCTAAATTATCTGCAATTGCTCTTATGGTTTACACGGGCGATGATGAAAGGAGTTTCAGAGCGGCTACAGATTGTTATATTTGCAATAGAGCATTTAGTCTTCACGATATACGTGTACGTGACCACGATCATATTTCTGGCTTATACAGAGGAGCGGCACATCACCGTTGTAATTTGTTGTATAAATATAAATCGACACTACCAATTCTATTTCATAACCTGAGTTCCTACGATTTACATCTAATTGTACGCGCTTTGTCATATTTTGGTGATAAATCTGTGAGAATTATTCCAAAGAACACCGAACGGTATCTATCCTTAAAAGTGAGAAATTTATTATTTTTAGACTCGTATCAGTTCCTGTCTGCCTCGTTGGACACATTAGTTAAAACTGTGTCAGAATTTCCTTTAATGAAAACCATTTTTCCTGTTACATACAAAGATCTCACCCGTAAGGGACAATATCCATACGAGTATTTTGATTCATTTTCTAGTTTGACGAACAACAACTTCCACCGAAGGAATCATTTTATTCTACATTAACAGGCAGTGACATCACGAATGAAGAATATGCCTATGCACAACACGTGTGGAATTTGCTGAATTGTCAAACATTAGGTGATTATCACGATTACTATTTATTAACTGATGCGGTGCTCCTGAGTGACATTTTTTCAGGCTTATCGTACCATGTGCTTGAAATATTATGGACTAGACCCTGTCCATTACTTTAGTCTTCCAGGTCTGTCTTGGGATGCAGCTTTGAAATTAACCGGTGAAAAACTCGAGCTAATAACAGATATCGATATGTACATGATGTTCGAACGTGGGGTACGTGGTGGTGTCTCCACAGTATCAAATCGTTACGCAGAAGCTAACAATCCTTACCTGTCAAATTATAACCCCGATACAACTACGTCATACATAGAGTATTTGGATAAAAATAATTTGTACGGTTTTTGCTTGATGCAAGCCTTACCATACTCAGGTTTTCGTTGGTTAACGACTGCAGAAATAGCTACGCTCGACGTGACTAATATACACGAAAATGATACTGGATATATTTTAGAGGTAGATTTGAATTATCCGGAATATTTACACGATAAACATTCGGATTATCCCTTAGCACCGGAAAATCTGACAATAACTTACGAAATGTTGTCACCTTACAACAAAGAACTGCATGCACTATTTAAATTACCAAATTCTTCAAAAAAATTAGTTTCACACTTTTTTCCCCGGAAAAACTACGTTTGTCACTACAAAAACTTACAATTCTATCTCTCGCACGGTTTGGTGCTTAAGAAAATACACAGAGTCATGACTTTCAAACAAAAAGCTTGGTTGAAACCGTTTATCGAATTTAACACTGAAAAACGACAGCAGGCTGCAACTGAATTTGAACGAGATAATTTTAAAACGGCGAACAACAGTATTTATGGAAAGAGTCTGGAGAACGTGCGTAAACAGGTCTCGATCAAATTGACAACAACTTTAGCTAGAACAAGAAAATTATTAGCCAAACCATCGGTCACATACTTCAATCCATTAACTGACAAATTAGGTTTGTTTAGACTGCAAAGGTTAAAAGTAATATTAAACAAGCCAGTTCACTTAGGATTTGGTGTGTTAGACCTATCTAAATTGTCTGTTTGAATTCCATTACGATTACATCATTCCAAAATATAGTGATAATTGTGAATTATTAACAACAGATACCGATTCATTCATCTATCATGTATTTACAGATGATTTGTATCGAGACATGGCTGAATCGCATCACTTGTTTGACACGAGCAATTACCCAACTAATCATTTTTTATTTTCCAACGAAAATAAAAAAGTTCCTGGAAAAATGAAAGATGAAACTGCATCCATACCAATTTCTAGATTTGTTGGATTGAAATCAAAAATGTATATGATCGAGTATAACAGAACATTAAAGAAGGTTGGAAAAGGGATAAAGAAATCTGTTTTACGGAACCACGTAACTAGCAATGATTACTTACGTTGTTTACATGAACGTCAATGCTTTTCTTATTCAATGACAAACATTAGAAGTTATGATCACTTGTTGTTTACCATCGAACAAAGAAAACTTTGTTTAACAGCTTACGATGACAAGAGATTCATCTTACCCTGCGGCATTTTTACATTACCTTACGGACACTACAGTACGTTATAATAAAGAATACATCACCCTACAGTGTTGTATTCAGTTACACATGCTCGAACAATGAGGAGCAGTTTGATGTACAGCACGGATTCTATGAATCTGTTCACCACTACTGGATGAGAAAAGGCTTTTGTTGATAATTGGTGTATGGATGGTGAACAATCAGCGCACAACATGGCTAAAGCAGGATGTTTCCATGCAACACGAGATGACAACGATTGTGTTATTTGTTCCTATTGTGATTGGAAATTTTTTTCGTGGAGTATAACTGATAAACCTACACTGTATCACAAGACACTAAACCCAAACTGTCCCTTCATAAGGTGCTATCCAAGTGGAACAAATGCCTTATCTGAACTAGCGAATATTTTCCCTGAAACAGCTCTCCATGGTACTGGATGCGGTCGTGGATTTGATTGTAATAATCAGCTTACCGATCGTTTTTTTAAAGAAGCATTGAAACATTTGTAAAATATTGTATCAATATATATATAAGAATAAATATTGATTGTATTTATATTCGTATTTTTGTCGTTTATTTATTGCTTTTATTTACTGTTTACGTGATATTTAATGTTGAAATATTATTCCATCCAGTTTATTCTTACAAAATTGAAACGAGTTAAACATAACACATAGACTAAAAAAGTTTAAAAGATGTGTCAGAGGTGAGATTCGAACTCACGCCCTCATTTGAGGATCAGATCATTTGAGAATCAGAACTTGTATCTGATGCCTTAGACCACTCGGCCACTCTGACACAACCTACACAGTGTTACAAACTGAAAGATAACTATCGTTCATACAACTCTTTCGGTGACCTTGACCTATGACCCCCCTCGTACGTGACCGGAATACGTAAGTGGAGCCGGAGCTTGTTTCAGTATAACACTTTTTTTTACTACTTAAATGTGGGAGCAAACGAAAGCATCTAAAAATTATATGAAACGTAGCCTACATAAAATGAAAAAAAAGCTAAAATGTAAAAAACACCCGCAAAGAACTTCAGCTCAAATGTAGCCGAATGAATATTGCCCCCCAGTTTTTCAAGGAATATTGTCCCCAATTGCCCCCCAGTTTTGCAGCATTGCAAAGCCATTATAATGAGAGTAAATACAAATTTAAAATACATTTCTCTCCGTTCCGCCGACAATAGGCCCAAAGCCTGTTTCCTAGTATATATTTAAAGAAAAGCCTAATTTTGGAATTTCGTGTATTTAAAAAAAGGTGTCCGTCAATACTTTTGGACAAGGCATGAAAAGGACAAAGGGGAAAGGGGTGAAGTGATGGGAGTCGGTCCGAAAGGACAGCCAGGACTAGGATATGTTTCAACTCCCGAAAACAAATACGATATACAAAGCAAACATGTAACTAAAGTGGATGCTGCTACCAAACCTGAAATTGCCGTAATTTAGTCTTAGATTTATACTTTGGCTATGGACGTTCAGAAACTTAAAACTGAATTGCTTCCTGGCATTACGCATCTCGCCGACGAATTGGCTTCCGCCGTTTCGAAAATCGAAAAAATACATTGTTCGTAGATGAGGCTGACGGGAATTAGTACACAAAGAAGAATCAAATTAAGAACACACAACCTGCCTTGATTAAAAATGTATGGGAACCTACTTTATCGAGTGATGATGCTACTAAGGTATTCGTCAACAGCAATTACTTGTTACAAAACAACCAGAAATAATACTTCAACGCCGCAAACAAACCGATTAGAAATATAAGTAAACCTACTTCACGCAGCAATGAAGAAATTTTATCCATGAAAACTGTTTCGTGCTAATCATTTTCAGCATGAAAAGCCTTTTGAATAAAGCAGGCAACTGGTTCGTTAATTCCGGTACTCTTTCAAGCTTCATATGTACAAGTTCTGGTTCAATTCGCAAAGCAATTTTATAATGCAGCGAACCGAAAAAAGCACTCGTTGTTAGATGTAAAGTAGGATGCTACATTACTAAACTAAAGGACGAGCATTCAACAACTACCGATTTAGAAATTTTATACGAAATGGCAAAAAATTTCCCCATCGTGGTACATGTGCTGGAAGATTTTCATACAGAAGACGTTTTTTCCAATCAGATTTGCAAGTAACTTATCAATAAATGATTCATCTCATCCTATCTAAACCAGCTTCATAATTACGACCCTTAGCGAAGACACTTAAGAAAAATAGGTAAAAGTGACCGTGCCAAATTTGGTCACTACGTGATCGTAATTGTATTTAATTTCTAGTCCCAAGTAGTTTACCATGGACCATGGTGGGCCCATGTTGCCATAACTTTCAAAATAACAGGGTTTTCCCGAAACAGTGGAATAGGCTGCCTAGTAACTTCTGCCTCCATAATGGATATCTTTCAAGTTTAAGACTCCGTTTTCACCCGAACGTCTAAATTTTAAGGGCAGAGTGTCTTCATTTAAAAGTACTTCTAAATTTCGGAATTTTCATTACTCTAGCCAACCCATGTAAATCAAAGTTCGTTAAAGTTTCATTAAAGTCGATTAAACCCTGGGTTACCTTAAGTAAAGACCTCGTTTTTTTGTTTAGTTTTTTGTTCTTTGAGCCAGAACATTCCACTTGACTTGTGATGTTGCACGAGTTCAGCTAGAATATTTGCATCATTTTGTGCCTTTTTTTTTACGGCAGATACCACCCCTACAGTCCCTCCATTCAAGCCTCCAATGCCGGCTGAAATCGGTCCTAGCAATGCCAACAGCAAAGAGCTACCTTTCTTTTCCTGATGTTGTTTTCGGCACCATATCTTCTTTATTATTATTATTTAATAAACAACTTCAACTTTGCCTATCCAACTTTACATTCATTTTCCTGTCCCCAGTGAGCAGAGCGTGACAAGTAGTGTAGCTGGTGCAACTTGCCTAAACTTGAGTTTGACTTGTATGTCCATGATTCCCCATTGAAGCCTCTTGGTCTGTTTGGAGCAATCCAACACCACGAGAGGACAGGCTATCACAAACTGAAGTAAGTCAAAACTCAAGTCATTGATGTCATAGCAAAGCTGTCTAAACTGCTGTGCCATTCTGTACAAGCCGACACACAAGCAAGTGGCAAAATTAGCATTCTGAGAAACGGATTTCGCTCAGAATTTAAAATCGTGTGAGCATCTTACAAGCTGCAGTTGTCGAACACAGCCAGTTTTCTAACTAAAGAGTCTTGTTTGTGAGTTAGAAAAGCTATAATTATCCATGTAGGTTTTTCAACTGCATAAGTAGTCAGCACGCACCAGGTGAAGCTTGTATTTTGGGGGAGCTCGCAACTATTGTAATGCCAGTGCCTTAATACTAAATCTTTGGTCGCTCCATCGTCAATGAAAGTGTAGAGTTTAAGGTTTTGCTCGTCCGATGAATTTTCCAGGAAATGCTATTCAGAAAGTCTTTGCCGTTGGCTGTGGCCACGGCTTTGAAGATGGCATTCGTATCACTTGCTCTCATGCAGGTGAGAACGTTTTTGGTTCCATAAATTAGCTTGTCGTAACTTTCAAAAAATCCCATGATATGTTTCAATGGGATGGTGGTGGTAAAGCTTCCCTTGGGAGTTGTTTTAACGATGATGGATGCGTACCGCTGTTTGAATCCCGTGTTGTTGGTTAGTTCAGTGGCATTAGAAGCAGTACTCTCTCTCTCTCTTCAAGCAATGCAGGTTGCTCCACGAAGCCGTGAGTGAGTAGTGCCTTCATTAGAGCACCGAACCTTAGATAATTTAACTCGTCGACTTCTTTATAACTTAAATGGTATTTGACATTAGAAAACAGGAATACGGGAGCATTATTAATAAGACTAGCAACATCAGCAACCGTGTGAGCGGAGTCATCTTCCTTCAGCAACTTCCCTAATCAGGAAGTAACTATTAGCAACGTGTAGAAATAAATCTTGGATTTCAACATGTATTCGGATTTCTGAATTTACATTGAGCAGTGCCAAAAATAGGATTATATTCCTGATAGGTGTAAGATTCAACTGAGAAATCGTACACCAAAGGTTCGTAGATTTTTCAGTAATCTTCTACTTTGCTCATTTCTGGGTTTTGTTATAAATTTGATGAAAGGTTTGTTTCTAGGCATCACACCATTTGTTTTTTTTTTATTATTAGAGTTAAAATTAAAAAATAGTCCTTCAGTTTTTTTTTCAAACACGAGCATTTTAGCCTTTCTTTAAGTTTTAGATCTCAAAATGAAGACACACCGTGAGTATCTCTCCATTTAAATCCAATGGCTCATTGTTTTGCGACCTGAGCCAAACTCTTATATTTCTCATTAGTTTGTAGTAACCGGGGAGGTAAATTAAATTTTGACAGGACTCTACGATTTTGAAGACGGGAGGGAAATTGAGATAGAAAGATAATAAAGTGGGCTGAGCATCGTTGTTTAGGTAAGAACTGCCTATGTTATCAATGGCACGACAATTGTATTTGCACTCATAATGCCGACAGTATTTTGACTTTCTCGACTTCTGACGTAGTTTCCCAAGACGGGAGCCAAGCTCTTATCACTCAATAAAGATATTCTGTAGTTCGGATCGGTAATTTTCAAGTCGGTTCCTAAAGTCTTTAGACTCGGGAGGATTAAAACGGCATTCTTGCTGTGGCCATTTTCAATTATCGATGATTTGAGAAATTTATTCAAATCCTCGATGTCTCTATAAGCCTCCGAGTGACTTAACATTTTGTGCCTGGGAGCATCAGCATCTACTGTGTGCTTGATTTTGTTTTTTTTTTTAGGAAATGGTGTATATGCTGTTATACATGCCTAAATTAAGCAGAGCCAATTCGTAATTTTTTTCAGAATCAAAATAACTCAGTGTGTTTAGATTAATTCCTAAACCTGAGTCTTTGCCGGTGAGAATAATTTAACAGGAATCCATGACATTGTCCAGTTTTTTAAAGCTTGGAAAGGAAAAGTGCGAAATCTGAAAGGACCGAACAATTCCCCTGAGCTATCAACATATGCCCATGATGTGAAACCACCTAAAGCTGGGTGGCCATAATGAAGCATTTTCGCTATACTCACAATGTGAAAGCTGACAGTTCGTCATTTTCATAATGTGAAAGCTCATATAGCATTTGCACTCCTGATACCCCTTTAATATTGACAATTCGTCATTTTCATAATGTAAAAGCTTGTATAGCATTTGCACTCCTCCTGAGTCCGTTTTAATGTTGACAATCCGTCATTCTCAAAATACTAAAGCTTACATATCGTTTGCACTGCTGAGACCTCTTTAATGTTGACAATTTATCATTATCAATGTGAAAGATCATTTGTACTCCTGAGGCTGCTTAATGTTGACAATTCGTCATTTTCATAATGTAAAAGCTCATATAGCACTAGGATTCTTGAAATCCCTTTAATGTTGCTAATTCGTCATTCTTACAGTGTGAAAGCTTGTATAGCTTTTTCAATCCTGATACCCCTTTAATGTTTCCAATTCATCATTTTCATAACATGAAAGCTCATAGAGCATTTGCCCTCCTGAGACTCGTTTAATGTTGCAAATTCGTCATTCTCAAAATGCAAAAGCTCACATATCGTTTGCACTCCTGAGACCTCTTTAAAGTTTCCAATTCATCATTATCATAATGTGAAAGCTCATAGAGCATTTGCACTTCTGAGACCCCCATTAACGTTGATAATGCGTCGTTTTTGTAACATGAAAGCTAGCAATTGCACAATGTGAAAGCTCATAAAGCATTTTCACCCTTGAGACTTTCCGATTCATCATCTAACGTTTTATAATTATCATAATATGAAAACTCAAAAAGCATTTGAACGACCCCTCCAGTTTTGGTACCTCCAAAATGTTGTTAATTCGTCATTTACACTTTGAAGCACTCGAGTGCATTTTAGAGTTACCACAGTGTGAAAGCACTACCCGTCCATTTTTGGGAACATCTAAAATGCTGCATCTTTGTAATTGTCGCCCTCCAAAACATTCGAAAGAACTCTCGCAAGGCATTTGCAGGAACCCCCTTAATTTTAGGACCCTCCTAGTTTTGGGAACCCCCTACTCTTGTTAATTAGTCATTTTCACGCTTTGATGCATTCTAGAGTTCTCACAATGTGAAAGCTCACGAAGCTTTTGCATGTCTCTTGAATGATGTCACTTCCGGTTCTGGTCGTGACTTCCTTTATGACGCCACTTCCGGTTCCGGTCACATGACTTCCGGCTTGACATCATGTGACTTACAGTGCGGGGGTGGGTCCCATAACGCGAATTCACACTTACATTTAGGTAGCTAAAATACCCACCAATGACCTTAGCCAAGATTGTGGGTGGTCAACTTAGAAAATGGTGGCAGTCACATGGGTGCCGACGTCTTGGAAAATGGCGTCACTTCTGGTTTTCTTAGGCCCCACCATCTTGGATGATTTCCCTTCCGGTATGACGTCACTTCCAGGTGGGATGTGGGGGGGGGTGTTTCTTCCATATCGTACATGCCCCTACTCAGGACTCCTTCAATTAAAAAAGTATAACCAAAACAAAAGAGGGGCGAATGCTCGAACTATCCATCCCTTCTTACTCAGTGAACTTGTGATAAAATAAAACTTAAATGTATGCACCCTATCTTTTGGATCACCTACCAGCGGTGAAAGCCCAGGAGCGAAAAGTTTAGCTTCCTTGGGCGTCCCACTGGATAAAGTGGTCAGTGCATGCATTTGGAAGACAAATACATTCAGCAGTCACTACATCAAGATATTGATGTGGCTGGTGTGGAGAAAAGTCTTTATGATAACAGAGAATGTGTCACAAACCAGGGAAGAATTTGGCCCTTCCCCAAACTATTCGAAGGGAAAGGGGTTTAAATAAGTAACGACTTTTCAAACTCCCATAATCTGTACAATATATAGTGATTACAGATTATTTAGATGAAACTGGAATAATAGTTAAGTCGGGAAGCTGCTTGGGTGTACAATTTTATGTATCGGGCTTGGTTCAACTGACCCGTTTCATTTTGGACAAAGTTAACTAAAACTTTGTTAACTAAAGTAAAAACAAAGTTTTAAAGATAAAAATAGTTTTTACTTATCCTGAAATACTTACCTTTCAGTGAACCCTACCTACTTCCTGCTTTCGTTGAACCGGATTAGGTTTCAAAATAAAAAAAGGAAGCATTGTTGGTAACAATGATGAAGATCCTAAGAACTCTTTTACTTTAATTTGTGGCAAATGAGCATAGAATAATTGATTTTTGCTAAAACGTAATGGAAATACTTTTGGACTTTTTTTCTTTTACTGAGTGCATTGCATTGATGCTACTGTTCCTTTCCTGGTAGAATTTATGAATTTTCATCTCATCACTTTTGTTCCTTAATCTAAGATGCACCTAATCTAACCTAGTGAATATGTCGTTCACTATAACAAAAGTAGCAAAACTAATTTTTCCACATTGTCATGCAAAATTTTTTTTATTAATATCTAGTTGAGCTATACAACATTTCAGCTACGAGCCTAGTACGCTCATGTGTAGCATAATCTTATTGTAAAATACAATAAAACACACAAAACTGTAATAATATCAGGACGAAATAAAAAAAAAACACTAGTTTCTCAATTAAAAGTGAAGCAGTAATACAAATACCTTCAAAGCCAACTATCGTAATTACAAAAAGGATGCTGCCAAAAACTCCAACCGATAACACCATAAAATGACAAAAACGTAATACGTGAAATACACTTGATAAAATATCCAACTTTTTACTTTTTTTTAAATGCCGAATTATATGGTAAAAGCTGCTAAACAACTTTGGCAATTTCTTTGACTCGCATCGATTTTATTCTTATTTAAAATGGGCTTACAAATCTGAAGCAAGATGTTGAAAACTGAAACCGAAACACAGGCAGACACAGATTATACTTTAAAAAGCATTAAGAGTACACAATTTAGAGTCCAATATTTGTGTGCTTTTGAAAGTGCAACCTGTGCATGTCGGGTGTTTCGGTCACAATGTATTGGATACGGTACTTTTTAAAAATTAAAAATTTCTCCTTTTTTGCTTTTATATAAATAAGATAATTAATATTGTTTTTTAAATTAACGGTTGCAGTTATTTGAAATTACGAGCGATTAATGTTTTTTTTTAGAACCAAATCAAACAATTCCTGACTTGATCAGATCACAAATACAGTACAGTAAAGAACCGGACAGTAAAATACCGAAATACATCAGCGTTGATCAGCCTAATCTCTTGGTGTTTAGTAATTATCATACTCGTGTCGTAGTGGCATAAAGTTTGAGTTTGAGTTGAATTAGACATTATAAGAGTTTGAATTTCGTGTATTGCAGTGTTTTCGTGTGGGAGTTCGGTTTGGTTCCATTTATCATACGCGGCGATAGCATCACCCTGTATATGATTGAGGTCCGCTATTAAAACTAAAACAATATCTCCTTTCCTAATCACTATTTTTCTACCAAATTTGCCGGATAGTAGATAAGTATGAAAGGTATATTTATACCAAAAATTCTGCAATTCTCTGCAAGATAAAATAGGATAAAGAAGACGGCGTCGAGTAAAGCTCTAAGACAGTAATCCTCCAGAAAAGAACCCGAAAGTATTAGTCCCTCCACGCATCAAGGTGGATGTTGTGTATTTGCAATGTGCTAAATATTAATGTGTAGTTATTATCTGCCACCGGATGGCGCCAGTTGTCGATACTTAACGCTAGCTCTAAGCTAGGCTTGTTCTATAATAATAATAATAAATAGTTTGTTGCTAGGGCAACTGGTCTGGTAAGGATCACATCAGATCACTGACTGCCAGCCAAAGAAATGACAATCAAATTTCCAAAATAAATGGGAACAATGAAACATGAAGATAAAAAAAATACATTCTCTTCTAAAATAATTCTCTTCTGCACTGGGTCCTATCGTGGCAGGATGGCCCAGAATAATGTACATAGCAAATTGTATATAATGTAAATAATAAGTAACGTTACTAAATGCATTTATGAACTATACGCTTTCCGTCTTTCCATCATGCACTCGACACAACATTTATAGTGACGAAGAAAGAAAATGAACTCATAAACTTGAAAACAAGTACGTTTGTCATCGTTCGTTTACAATGCAACCACAATGGCCGCCCACGTGAGTTTTGCACGCTGATTCTATAGCAATGTCAATGCTTGACGAAAATACACTTGCCGACGCATTGTCAATAAATTCTACGCAAAATTCGGAAATTCTGTCAAATACTTCGTGCACTATGTCTTCAATTGCACACATTGAAGAATTTTCTCCCGGTCCGAACGCCGACTGGCAACACTGGAGTGAAAGGTTAGTCTACTATTTGGACGCTAATGTCATTACTGATGATGCCAAAAAACGCTCCGTTTTTCTTACTGTGTGTGGTTCAGCAACGTATAGTATCATTAGATCTTTGGTCCTACCCATGAAAATTCGTGAGTATACATTTAAAGAACTTAATACAAAAGTAAACGATCACTTTAACCAAAAACCTTCAGTCATCGTGAGGCGTTTCAAGTTTAACAAACATGATCAATTGCCAACTGAATCAAAATCAGAATACTTAAACAAGCTGCGTTCAATGTCTTAATTTTGTGAATATGGTGCCTATCTCGAGGACTTGTTACGGGACAGGCTAGTTTGTGGAATTTTTGAACTCGGTATTAAAAAATATTATTAGCTGAAGCTAAATTAACTATTCAAAGTGCTACAACTCTTCGCCTTGCAGCAGAAACAGCCGCTCGTAATGTAACTGATTTACGCCCCTCTAGCTCAAAGGCTGATGTTAACTCCATGTAGCATGGAAACCGTACATCTAACTTTATGATTATTAAACGAGACCCCAGCAAGCCTTGTTTTTGTTTTGGCGAGTTGCATGATCCAATATATCAATGACTTGTCGATATTGTACAAAAAAACGACATATTTCTCCAGTTTGTATGAGTAAGGTGCGTGACAAGCGACAAAATGGACAATCCAAGCCTAACCAATCTACATTTATCCAGCCTAAATTTTAGCAAGGTTCTCGTAAACCTAGATATCAACAGCAAGTTAATTAAGCTCATGAAGATACTAGTGAATCTGTTAAAAGTGACAGCCAGTTTGACGACCAGTTCGATCAGTTTGATGAAACGCAAGATATCTACGTTATGTCAGACTCTTGTAACTTACTTGACAAGATCTTAACTAATGTGTTACTAAATGGCTCTGAGTGTTTCATGGAGGTAGATTCCGGGTGTTCTCGTTCGGTTGTATCCAAGAGACATTTTTACCAACTTTTTCAAAAGAATGCTCCCATTTTGAGGTCTACTCAAATGAATCTTCATACTTGGCTACACCAAACTGTCGCAATGGTGGTATTGCCAATGTATGTGTGACTTTTAAAGGTAAAAATTGCAATTTACCATTGCTTGTTGCTAGGGATGATGATCCTAGTCTTATCGGCCGAAATTGGTTTGACTCGCTCGGAATTTCGGTTGAAGGTATCCACCACTTGCAATCTTTGACTCGTGAAGAAATTGTACGTCGTTATGACAGTGTTTTTGCTCCAGGCATTGGCACTTTCAAGGGACGCCCCGTATCTGTACAAATTAATCAACAAGCAAACCCTCGTTTTTGCAAGGCTCGTCGTGTACTCTTTGCATTGTGTGATCGAGTGGAAAAACAAATCGATCACACGGTTAAAGAAGGCATTTTAGCTCCTGTTCGTCATTCCAAGTGGGCTACGCCAATTGTATCCTCAATCAAGAAGGATGGATCGATTCGTGTCTGTGGCGATTATAGTGTAACCGTAAATCCTGTTGTTGACATTAAAGCTTACCCCCTACCAACATCTCAAGAGTGTTTTGCTGCCATTGCTGGTGGTGTTATTTTAGCAAGGTTGATTTTACCGACGCATACTTACAGCTCAAATTGGATGAACCATCTCGATCTATTTTAACTATCAACACCTGTAAGGGACTATTTAAAGTTTTACGTCTCATGTATGGATTTTCGTCTGCATCTGCCATTTTCCAAAGGTTCATGGAAGAATTACTCAAAGGACTAAATGGAATCACAGTGTTGCAAGATGATGTTTTGGTTTCTGGACGCTCGATGCGTGAACACGACATTCGTTTGGAAGAAGTCTTGCGCCGCATTTCTGAAGCTGGTTTGTGCCTGCGGAAAGACAAGTGTATATTTGGTGTGGATTCTATTGTATTTCTTGGTTTTCATGTCGATGCACAAGGCATCCACCCGACTGAAGACAAGATAGTTGCCATCCGTGATGCTCCTGCACCAAATGACAAATCAAAGTTACAATCTTTCCTTGGACTCCTAAACTTTTATGCGTCTTTCATTCCACATAGATCGTCAGTCTTGGAACCACTGCATTGGCTTCTCAACAAGGATCAACCATGGTCATGGACTTCGAAGCATCAGGAGGCATTTGACCATGCGAAGTCTCTTGTGATGTCAAAGGTACTCGTCCATTATGATAGTGCTAAACCTATCGTGCTGGCTTGCGATGAGTCTCCGTATTGCGTAGGCTCGGTACTCGCTCATGTCTTACCAGATGGAACTGAAGCACCTATCGCATTTGCGTCTTGTACATTGTCATCTGCAGAACACAACTATGCCCATAGACAAGGAAGCTTTGTCATGCCTGTTTGGTGTCAAGAGGTTTCACCAGTACCTCTGTGGTAGGTTTTTTTGTAATTATAACCGACCATAAACCCCTTCTTGGACTGTTGCATCCCCATAAGCCGATACCTATCATGATTTCTCCTAGAATATTGCGTTGGCGATTACTCTTAAATGCTTACACCTACGATATCCAGTATCGCCCAGGGAAATTTCACTCGAATGCTGATGCGCGTAGTAGGATTCCTATACCAGTTACTCCATCAGAAGTCAGCAACCCGTCTGAAGTTCTCATGTTGGAAAGCATTTCTGACATGCCTTTGGATGATAAGGATGTGGCTCGTTTATCAGCTAAGGATTCTGTGATTTCCCGAGTCATTCACTGGGTCGTCAGTGGAACATCGAATGATTTGCCCGACCTGGAATTTAAGCCGCATTGCCTTAGAAGAAATCAATTGTCAGTCCATAAGCATTGTTTGTTGTGTGGAGAACGTGTTGTCATCCTACCACCTGCACGACGTGAAGTACTGAATGTTATGCATGCTGGACATCCTGGGATCGTCACTATGAAGTCTGTTGCCAGAAGTTATGTGTGGTGGCCTGGGATTGATGGTGATATTGAGGCGTGTGTTGGCCGATGCAATGCATGTCAGTCAACCAGAAACATGCCTTCTCCTACTAAATCCTTTGTGTGGAATTGGCCAGCCAAGCCTTGGTCTCGTCTCCACATTGATTTTGCCGGTCCATTTCAAGGCAAGGCTTTTCTGATCGTCGTGGATGCCCGCACGAAGTGGCTGGAAGTCATGCCTGTATCTTCTATGTCCAGTGAAGCTACAATTCATTACCTGTGCATGTTATTTGCATCAGAAAGACTGCCGTATCTTATCGTCTCAGATAATGGTGTCAGTTTTACTTCTGTGGCATTTGAAGATTTTCTCGAGAAGAACGGAATCAAGCATACATTTTCAGCGCCTTTTCATCCCGCGACTAACGGTCAGGCTGAACGTTCTGTCCAATCAGTGAAGCTTGCTCTGCGAAGAATTGTTGTTGGGAACTGGCAAGTACGTCTTGCACGTTACTTGTTTGCACAGCGAACTACTCCACATTCATTAACCGGTGTGTCACCATCTGAACTGTTGAAAGTTCGATGGTTGAAAACACAGATGGACTTGTTGCACCCAGATTTAAAAGAGACTTTTTGGGAAAAGCAAAGCGTTTGCGCCAAGCAGAACTTAACAAATATGTTTATACGATCTTTCTCTTTGCAGCAGCCTGTGTATGGTAGAAATTATGCCAAAGGTTCTAAGTGGTTACCTGGTGTTGTGGAATCTGTCAGAGGTCCATGTTCATATGTTGTTCGCATGCAGAATGGTATGTTGTGGCATCGACATATTGACCAATTGCGTTCGCGACTAGAGTGTGCTGATGTAACAGTTACAGGTAACATTAGTATAGTTCCTAATTTGACAAGTGAGGAACATGGACGATGTTCGGGCATTAACTGCACATTGTTATACACTCATAGTACACATTATGAGTGTTTTTGGCCGTGTAGCTGTCTTTGATGATTGGAAAACCAAGTCTTTTTTCTCGCTCTTGAAAGTTGTTTGTGTGTGTGTGTGTGGGGGGGGGGGGGGGAATCTTGTTTGTTTGCACACAATTGTAAGAAACTGTTTGAATGTGGTGACTGTGGTAAGGCCCTCATGGTGAAGTGGTAGAGGTCAGTGGTCGAGGTTTATGACCACGTTTTCCAGCTCTTCAAAAACCACTGATTGTCACCAGTTTACACGATAAAATGTTTAGGATGGAATGTGATCCTGATTTGTGAACAACGAAGCATGTAAATAGAGATAGTTTGAACTTTGGAATGACTTTTTTTCGAAGAATGAGTAAATTTTTAGTTTTGATTTCTAACCAGGATCAAAGATGACGTCTCTAAGCTTTCAAACTGGATATATGGAGGAATGGAGAGAAGCCTTTATATCACACGTTGTAGACTGGCACAGTTGACTGTACACTGGAGTGAAACCCTTTGAATTTGATTTGTTCTGTGCTGATTCTTCATTCCTGGGACCTTTTGTAGACAGATATTTATCTTCATCCGGGAGAGCTCTTTTTTATGTGAGTTTTGTAGTATGCCTTATCGCAATGCGGAAAGCCAAGTGAAAGCTTTTTCGCGTAGGCACGAAGAAGGTACGTTGCAGAATGGCAGCCTTGTAGTATTCACTCTGGGGTGAAACCTGTTAAGTGTGCATTGTGTGATGCGGTATACTGCGAATTGTGACATGCGGCTTTTCACTATTCTGGAGAAAATCCGTTTAAATGCGAGTTGTGTAATGTTGCATTCTCATGAAGAGGACATGAGAAAGAACATTGACGAATACATGGTGGAGAGAAGCCGTTTAAATGCGAATTGTGTAATGCTGCGTATTGACAAAGTGGTGATTTTTCTCGTAAGACTGCATTTTAGTCATCTTTTTTGCAAGACTGCATTTTCTTGATGAGGCCTTTTGAAAACCCACAGTCGAATTCATACTGGAGAGGAACCGTTTATATGCAAAATGAGTGATGCTGCATTTTCAGTAAGAGGATTATTGAAAAGCCATCATCTAATTCATTCTGGAGAGAAGCCTATTAAGTGCGAATTGTGTGATGATGTCTTTTTCTTTCTGGACTGAAGCTGTTTAAATGCGAATTGTGTAGTGCTGCATTTCTCATGAAATGTGACTTCACAGTGACGTAATCGAATTCATTCTGGAGGGAAGCCATTTAAATGCTAAGTTTGTAACGCGGCAGTTACACAATGGTTACTTTCTTTTGACGCACAGCCGAATTCATTCTAGAGAGAATCCGTTTAAATGCTTATTGTGTTGTGCTGCTTTTTCATTCTGGGGAGAGGCTGTATTTGAGTGAAATGTGTAACGCCGGTTTACATGAAGGGAACATTTAGAGGTATATGGCCATTTTAATTTGGAGAGAAGCCGTGGAAATGCTAGTTCTGTTTTTTATGCAAGTGCAGGTTTTCATTGTAGAGAGAAGCCCTTTAAATGCGAATTGTGTAGTGCTGCCTTTGAATAAGGTGAAATAGGCCTCTGTGAAGCATGGAGCTTTCTTCTGATGCCTCTACGTCCTCCATTGGCTGCGATTCTGGCACTCTAACTAGAGCTGCCGGCGAGAAACTGAGGATCGGTCGTCTTGAAAATGATCTCAAGGCCTTTAGTGAGAAAGTGGATGTTCTTACCGCTAAGCTACAGGAGT
This sequence comes from Lithobius niger, assembly GCA_023313725.1. Taxonomy (NCBI): domain Eukaryota; kingdom Metazoa; phylum Arthropoda; class Chilopoda; order Lithobiomorpha; family Lithobiidae; genus Lithobius; species Lithobius niger. The sequence goes on from JAHWFP010086902.1 coordinate 100,414, forward strand.
TCTATTGCAGAGTCCGAGAGAAAGCTCGCATTATCTGAGGCCAATGTTGCGAAGCTTACCGTGGAGCTTGTTACGAAAGTTGCTGCACTGGAGAAGAGACATAACGATATTCTTGGCATTGCTATCAAACGTCATGAGGACGAGCTGCGAGAGAGTGAACTCACCGTGACCAAGTATAAGGACTTCACTTGCACTGACAGTCTGCCCCTTCCTACGTTAACTCCACGTCCACTGGACCCCTGAAGGCTGCCCAAGCTGCCGAAGCTCGCAAAAGGGCTAAATATGCGTACCTGGACAACAGGTATATGTTCTGTCCGGTCGTGGCGGTGACCCTGTTCTCTATCGGCTGAGAGGGCCTCTCCTTGCTGCACGCCATTGGCCGGAAGATTACCCTCGTCTCCGGGGAGAAACAGGCAACCTCCTTCCTCCTCCAGCGGATTGGTGTTGCCATTCAACGAGGCAATGCTGCTTCCATTTTGAGCACCATCCCCGCTGGATCCAGTCTGGACGAATACGTCAGCCATCTCTGAGTGCTTACTTTTTTTACATTCATGAAATTGTCTGCTTACGCTATGCGTTTTGCTTTTTGTACTGTCCAAAAGTCGTTTGTTGTTTTTTTCCCCTTTTTTTTTTAATGTATTGTTTGTTGGTTTCCCATTTGTCACCTTTATTGTTGTGTCTTAGTTTTTTGTTTTTTTTTTCATTTCTGTTTTGCCTGTGTTCTAATAAAATTTGAGAATGAACTGACTTGTCACATGAAGAGCTGCACTCTGGAACGCGATTGAGATGATCTCGATGACCTGCGGCAAAAGGTCTCTGAACTTTCTGCCATTGTAGACGAGTGCAAGGCCACCCATTCGAAATCTCATGTTGCAACTGTTCCGCCAACTATGATTGCATGCAACATGCTGTGTTTTATGTTTGCCCACCTTCATAATATTCCCAGGGAGGAGCTTGAAGATATCGCTAAGACACATTTCTCACGTGAAGAGATCATCAAAGCCAAGCGTCTCATCCATGACGCCCTTATTATCAAGGCCAGAGGAGACGGTATTGATTTTCCGCGCACAAGGATTAGCTCGTGCAATCGTCCCGATATTCTTGCTGAAGTGAAAGATGTTTATCACTTGCTGATGTGGTATGACTCTTGTCACTTGTGTTTGTTCCGGTTAATCCACTTAGCTGGCCACCGCTTACATTGGATAATAAGTACGATAGCGACTCTGTGCGCCAAGTCCGTGACCTGGTGGGCACTCTACAGAAACATTTCGTTTCGCTTGAGAAATCATGCAACATCCTGATTGGTAAAGGGGCTACTACTGACCCTTGCGACATTGTGGCATTAGTCAGGGATGAGGTTAAATTGCTCATTACTGACACTTTCAAAGAGCACAATAAAGAGTTACATTCTCTCCATTCTAGAACTGTTGGTATTGAGAAGGTTAGTAAAGACATTGTTGCTCGACTTGATGACGTTCAGTCTACTCTTACATGCACCTCTGCTGGAGGTGAATTTGCTGCTAAGATTGTTGACAATTGCAGCTCGTTTTTGATCCGTGTTGAAGAAAGGCTTGATGTGCTCTCCTCTTAAAGTTACCCTCCTGAGTGATGCCATTGACCGTAGCGGTGAGAACGTTCAGCGTTTGACTCCTCTGCAGAACTTGACTATCGATCCATCTCGCACTAGTGGCATATCTGTTTGGGGTGAGAAGATGGCTCCCCCTTCTGTGCTCTGCAGGGAGAAAGCTCATCCGGCTTCAGGAGACTCCAGATGCATTCTTGATCCTGGTGCAGTTGTCGAACGACAACACCTGCGTTCATCTTATCGTAATCGTTTTGTTACTTCCAATGCCACTGTACGTCATGGGAGCTCAAGGACCAATGAGCTGTCGTCTTATGATCAGATTAGACTTTCTCATCAAAGCAGTGACAGTGGAGATAAGGACTGCGCGGCCGAGGGCATTGTTCCGACTAATCAGTAATGCAGGGGAGGTGAGGCTCGCTTAAACTCTGGAGGCTTTCTGGCTGAAGAAGTTAATATGGTTCATTCGGCTGACTTCGATTCACCTCAGACGAAGTCTGGTTGCAATGTTAGCTCGGAATCCTGTGGACGTGGCACTGTGAATGACCAACATGGTCACGATGATGGCACTGGAGAACACGGCTTGCAGTCTGGAAATGATGGTAATTCCAATCAGAAAGGCCTTAAGGACGGTAATGGAGACAGCTCAGCAGAGAAGTGGATCAGACCTTCCAGCAGAAGTGCGAGAATTTTTGTTGGAGGATGCGATGTCGACATGACAAAACGCGATGTTTACCTGTACCTTCAGAGGCGCATTGTTGGAGTGACAGGCGAAGATCCTAGAATTGTTGTCCGTAGGATCGTTAAGTGCCTTCAGTGCAATGTATTCCAATGATTCCTTTAGACGTGGCAGGCCATTTGGTGAACTCGCGATTTTGTGGTGGAAGAATATCTTTTGTGTTAGGAATGGTACTGCCTGCGTGCTTAGTAGAAGAGTTATGTGGGTTAACCTGGAATTTGGTGGTACTACCTGGAAAGTGATTAACTGTTATGCCCCCACACACTCGAGACAATCCGATCGCCGCAATATTCTTTTGGAATTTTGGAATGATATTTCTGCTTGCCTTACTGCCGATCCTTATCAACTGTGCGTTGTAGCTGGTGACTTCAACACTGACTATTCTAGGCAAGGTTTTTTCCTCGAAACGTTGAAGCACTACCTGGCTCTGCTTGACTTTGCCCCTTTGAATGACTTTGACGCTACGTGGGATAGATTTATGTATGTGAATAACTTCGACGGAACTGTCTCATGGCTTGATCATTTCTTTGGAATTGCTAGTGTCCAACATCTTGGGGTCAGGACAGATACCCTCGATGCATTTCTTTCTTCTGATCACATCCCCATTCAGCTTGTCGTGACCACCCCTGACGTGGTTCTTTTAGCCAACTTCAGCGACCCACTCGCTCAGCGTAATCACTTGGGCATTGACTGGAAGAGACGTGATCCTGATACTGTGGCTGCCTACAGAAACTTTATTTCCGAATGCATGGCTCGCTCCTCTTTCCCTGATGGCCTGGACTGTACTGATAATGGGTGCATGAATCCACAGCATCTTCTTGACATTGATGGGGCCTGCGTCTTCCCGAATGAGACTATGAGGTGGGCTGATGAACAATGCTGCATTGGCACGAGGAATAGAAGAGCTAGAAAGAGTAGAAACAAGACTCGTATCAGCAGCTGGAATATGTATGTTGGAGACAAGTATGCGTTCTATGTAAATGCACATCATGACTGGAATGACGCTGGTAGGGAGAAACGTGGTGACCTGTTTGAAACTAGAAGGGAGAAGAGCAGGATTTTCAGAAGTGCCACACATGGAGCAAGAAACATGAGCGTGAGATCAGGCTACACGAATTCACTAAGGTTAATCGTAAACTGACTCCTTCTTTGTTCTGGGGTAAAGTGAACGCTGACTGAATGGGAAGAACCCACAATGCGAGTTCCATCAATGGAGTCTCTGGGAGCCTGAATATCGAAGAACAGTGGAAGAAACTGCTTGTTAATAACCTCGATGCTACCCATTCTTCCCCTATCGAGAGGATCCCTGCCTCAAGCATGTTGACGATTTCTTCGTCCCTTCTGAAGAATCCATCCATTCTGCTATCTCGACCCTTCGGAATGGCAAGGCTGCTGGCCCTGATGGCATTAAAGCTGAGCATATTAAATGTGGTGGCCCTCTCTGGGCTGGCGTGATTGCTGTCACTCAATGTGTTTTCAGGCACTCGTTTACGCCTACTATTATTAAGGATGCTATTGTGACCCCTATTCCTGAGGTAGACATCTTAACCTTGGCTCTAGCGACAATTACCGGCCCTTGTGTATTACCTCGCCGTGGTCCAAGGTCTTTGACCGCGTCATTCTAGCTGAATCTGAAGTTTCTCTCCATGCCTCCCAGTCTCAGTTTGCATACAAACGTAATCACTCTTCCAACATGGCCGCTAAGGTGCTTGAGACTATCATTGAGAGAGGTACCTCCCGTGATGGATGCGTGTTTGCCTGTGCTGTCGATATCTCGAAAGCATTTGATAGTATCCCTAGGGATACAATTTGGGAATGCCTTGCTAAACGTAATATTAAGAAGAATATTATTAACATGTTGATTTCCATTTATGACAATGAGAGAGTTAGGATTAAGTGGGCTGATGCCCTGTCCACTCCTTTTCGGTTCTACTAAGGTGTGAGACAAGGTAGCCCTCTGCATGCCTGTTTACTGCTGTCCTTGACGATGCCTTGACATCTGCTGCACAGAATATGGATGGTTGGTTTATTGGTAACCACAGAGTTTGCTTCATCGCTCATGGTGACGATATCATCTACTTGAGCCTTAGTAGCAGTAGCCTCCAGAAGGTTGTCCAATCTCTGGTTTCCAATCTTGAACGTGTCGAGTTGAGATGCAATTTGATTAAGACTAAGTGTATCTGCTTCTGTAAGGGTAACTTATCCAACCTTAAATTGAGTGTGATCACTATCCTTGGAAACAAGATTCTGTGGGTCGATCAGATTACCTACCTTGGGATCATTTTTACTTCTAACCTTTCCCTGGACGTTGAACTTAAGCACATCAGACAGAATCTTGCAAGACAGAGCAACGCAATCCATATGACTTTTCGGGATATTATGACGCACGAAGATCTGTGGCATGTTATGCAGGGTTGCACTCTTCACCTCTATGGCCTAGAATTCTGCACTCAGAATACTAAGGCTCTTTGGAATGAAGGCTGCACAGGCTTACCACTTAGCTGTGAAGAGGTCCCTTGGGTGGTCGAAGTTCTCCAGCAACAAAGAAGCGTGTTTGAGGTCAGCCAGCTTACTTTCCCTTTGCTAAGTGTTTGGAAGAAGGTGAAACTGTGGCTGCAACTTCGCATGGTTGATAATTCCCTTGCTGTCTGCTTTTTTGGTGGCACTAATGGAGATAGTTTCCATGAAGATAGAGAGTTTTAAAATTGGTGAAAAATCAGCTTAGCGCTCGTGAGTTCCGGTTCGCCTAACCAATAGTTACACGCCCCCACACGGGAGAGTTTATTCGGGGTTCCTGTTGAACTCCAAACAAAAGCCTGCAATAAATGATTAGTGCACATAGGTATGTCACAATAAAAGTTACCAAGCCATGTAACTAAAATATGCAACGTAACACTCTTGATTCATGCAATCAAACAACATAGAAAGTTCCAACTTCTATAAAGTTTGTCGTTTTGCCATTTACTTTCAAAATGTGCGACACAAAAGGTTTTGAGCTACTTGGTCCTAGCTCCGGATCAACAAGTTAAAAAGAACACTAAGTTTACGTAAAATAAAATTGCTAAGTTTAATTCTCGTTTTTGTGATTTTGTTGCAAAGTTAAATTAACGTAAAATTTACAAAGTTAAAAACACTAGTCCTACAAAAATAAACTTTTTAGGTGGTCCGTGCTGCCTGTGCAGGAAAATCGTACACACTGTTGGAATATTTAAGCAAAATAAAAAGTACAGGTTATGTTTTTGCAACTGTTAACTATTAAATGATACAATCGCAACATTTAATGCTCTAACTCGTCCGCCGTTCACAGAATGCTGTTTTTATTTTTTTTGGAAAGCATCGAAAAAAACCACAAAGCGCACCCCTCAGGACTTAGCTTGCGATAAGGATCGGAATAGAGGGTACTATAAGCGCATGTGCAACTATAAGCTCTATTTAAAGTTAACAATCACCACTGGACTGATTTAAGGTATATCAGACAACTTGTTTACATGTGAAAATTTAAACACAGAAGGGTTTTGAGGTAGACCTCATAACTTACACATAAAATACAACGCTGGGAGGTTTTATGGCTTATACCCAACAACCGTTTAAACAGGGCTAACCTTTATCTCCCAGGGGTAGACAGACAAATTTTTATAAAGAAAAATGTTTCGTGAAAACTTAAAGAGGAGATAGCCAGGGACCACTAAACTCCCGTAGAATGTTCCTAATGAACATTTAAACGTATTGTATAATATTTGTAAATATCCTTCCACACAGGAAGGCGTTGATAATGACACGGAGAATAACATTGGCACTTAAAATTTAGGTGTAAAGTCCGAAACGGGAAAGCTGACAGTTTCTTTGAGTGAGGTTGTCCTGACAACGTACCTCTTAACCATTAAAGAAAATTTACACACCAAAAAAAAAAATGCAGAGCCAATTTTGGCTCCACCACTTGTTTAGCTTTTAATAATAAAAACTCGCGGTTGTTTTTAAGTTAAACAAAATACCTACTCATGGTATCAGCATTATATGAGACTTTCCAGATTTGTACAATTAAGCAGTCTTGAAGATTTAAGACAGAAGAGCAAACACAATTTTTATGTTTAGGTTAGGTGGTCCTAGATGGAGCCACGTTTGTAGCAGCCTACCACTCACTATAGTTTAACACTTATGAAGAAAACTATTTGTTTAGGTTTTCAAGTAAAAAAAATCTCGACATGGAGAAAAATTGCACGTTAGCCTACTTAGGTTAGTCTTGGTGGTTTACACAAGATTTGCAAAAATTATTTTAGAAAAAAAAATTACACTCGTTTTAGTTATCACGTTTGGCGTCCTACTTAAAGGTTGTTCCTACTCCCTTACTGATAAAGACATTATTTATTATGATTAGGTTAGACTTATAACCTTAGCTCTAACGAAAAACAATAATCTAGTTCAAAGAGCCATAACTGTGATGATCAATCACAAATTTCCACCCTTTACTTAAGACAAGAGTTTAACTATAAAACATCGGGTCCTAATTTTTTAAGGATGTACGCAAAAATAACGGCGTTTACGTTTTATAGGCTAACCCAAACTGTTGCTAAGTTAGATTAAAGCATGGCAATTATATTTCTCCAAACTCTGGGAAAAAATCAAAATGGCACTTGAAGGAAGCAAGTTTAGGGCTTACTTTGGATTTAACAGACACAATTTTTGCTGCAAGGTTGTCCTCAGATTTATCTCTTCTAAGTTTACCTCTAGGAGGCTGACAAAGCTTGTTAAATGAGCGGTTACGTAGTTCAATCCATTCATTGAATTTAGGCACTAATTTATTAGGTCTGACTGAGCTAGCTGGCCCATTATGGGTACTGCAAGTACTCTTATCTGATTTCACATCTATACTTGGATGGTCAGTTGGCCTATCGCCGGCTGTCCGTACGTTTGGGGGAGGGACGTTTTTAACGGCCTCTTTTGTGCCTGACCTGACTGCCTCGGCAGAGGGGCGGGACGACTTGGCTGGCGCCGGAAAGTCGATGGTCGAGTTCGGCTTGACCAATCCTGCTGGCCGGCTGCAGGACTCCACGCTGGAGCGGGTGCGGCAATTACGGGGACGCTTTTTCGCCGTGGTTTGGCTGTGGTCAGCAGCGCTCGGGCTGGGGAGAGGAGCAGGGCTACAGTTGCGTGCGTCGTCTACATTTTTTTTAGGCTGACGTAATTCATATAATTTAGACAGGGCGTTTACGCCCAAAACTATTTTAAAAACAGAGTGGGAAGCCTCCGAAACACATACAACAACATGCAATTTTAAACTTCTATTTAATTATAAAATTAAATCTACCTGTTGTAACTCGACCACAGTGTCGCTCATTACGGTTTTGCACTGAGCTGTTTGTTTTAGTCTAGGCCAGTTTTTGGCGAGTTTCCGACTAACAAAATTTACACTGCTCCCGGAATCGCGTAGGCATAACACTTTATTCCTACCTATCCTGGCTTTAAAAGTGCTAGGTTTTAACACAGTTAAGGCATATGAGCCCAGTCGAAAACATGCATTAGCAAATTCTGTTTTAGTATACTTGGGACAACGATTGCGGAGGTGCAAGGACGAACCGCATTTATAGCACGTTCTAACGTTAGTTTGACTATGGGTTAGAAGCTACACTATCACTAATATCAGCATTAGCATCTGGGCTAGTCACGCTGTCATTGTTAGTTCCAACCGGGTTAGCTAACGAGTTACGGTTTTGTTTACCATTTCGGGGGTTGGACGAAGCCTTAGGGGCTTGGCTGGCTGGCTGTGCGCCAGTTTGCACTTTGCCAGTCTTAACAGCAACATCAATGGCGATTTGCTTGTTGCGTGTGGTGTAGTCATCACACAGTTTGGCTGCTTCCTGTAGAGTTCCAGATTTAATCTGGTCCGGCAACCATTTTCTTAAACCCACTGGGAAAGACTTGTAAAATTGCTCTAACAAAATTAAATTAGACAATTTACCGTAATTGCCATTAACACCTGCTAATGACACCCACTGCAAGAACAAAGTTTGAAGCTCAAACGGTGCTCATGATACATTTGTTCTGGTTGTTTTTCCAGACTACGAAACGACGATTGGACGGACTCTTCAGTCTGTACAAACCTTTCAAGCAATTTTAATTTAACCTGATCGTAATCGTGCATAGTAGCTGTGCTCATTTGATCGCACACCTTTACTAAAATTTCGCCTAACATGGGTTGTAAACCTACTACCCATTCACTCTTTGGAATACGTTGAGTTTCCATTGTTCTTTCAAACATTTTTAAAAATGAATTGATTTCCGATTTCGGATCCCAATTATTAATCAATCTAACGGCTACGGAAATTTTTCCGGGCCGTGGACCTACATTTACACTCGGCAAAACCTGTACTGGATTGGTACCGTCTGCGTTTCGCAATCTGGCTAATTCTATCTGTCTATTAGCAAGCTCTAACTTGTGCTCGAGTTTTTTACTGGCCATTGCCATAGCGGCATCGCTAGTCTGGGAGGTGGTGTCACGTAACATTAATTCATGTGCCCGCGCCTTATTGGCGTCGGCTAATTTTAAAGCATCTAGTTTTAACTGTTCGGCTTTAAGGAATAGTTCGTTCTCCTTGAGAACGATCTCTTTTTTGGCCAAAATGGCAGAATCACGCTTTTCTATGGCGCTGAGCAGTTCGTTTGACAGCTCTTCCAACGTGAGTTTATCATCGTTAAACGCTATTTTAATAACATCTACGGACTCGTGTCTGGTTTCACATACTGTTAAATCCAAATTCAAGCAAGCTTTCTTTAAGTCTTTGTAATGAATATGATCGATTATCGCTTCTAAATCTTCCATGTTGAAAGTTAGGTTAGTTCAAATTTTAAAGAAAAAAAAACGTTCTAGTTTTAAATCTTTACAGTTAAAATTGCAGCCGCAAAATAACTCTCATAAAAGTTAAAAAGAGCGAGTACTTAAACACTTCTCTTATAACCCAATCCAGTCAGGGACACATAAATACATTCTTATATTACCTAAGCACTGAGGTGGATAATTAAAAACATAAATGCATAAAATAAGCACTCGGCCTGGCAACCGGACTATACCAATGTGCACCAACCTGAATTTCCTGCACAATCGCTGTGCGGTTTGTCATTCCAATCACCCATCGAAGATCGGATCCAAAATGATGTTGTGGTCGTCCTTCTAGTTGAAATTCGAGCACCTGCACTGTGGTATCCAAGTTGAATGTTCAGTGGTTTACTGTTGGAGCGCTGCGTCCTGCTTGAGGCCAGTTTCTCCAGGGGTTGAAGGAATCATCTGCCTTCCGAAGGCGTGCTTGCTGCTTCACGGCTTCTGAAGGGAGGGTTGCCGCTTCCCGGCTCCAGCTGAATACGGGGTTTACTGTTTTGCCTTTTGTTGTCTTAAGGCTGGCATTTTTTTCAGTAGCATTTTAACGTTGCTACGGACATCTGTGGGGGTTGCAGTTTGAGTCGACGTCTTCTTCTTAAGATGAACTGGTATGGTAGTATGGCAGGGGGGGGGAAGGAGTGTAGTGGCACAGCACCTTTAAATCTTACCACTGCCACCAGTTTTGTAGCGGCACTTACAGGGTCTTGAGGTGCCTACTGTCTATAGCACCAACAATCTGGTGAAGTTGTAGTTGGTTGTGAATAAATCATAAGTGGCAGTTTTTACTTTCACGGAAAAACAGCATAGCGTGTCTACTGCACGGTTAGGAGAAGTGCGTCAACGTCCTAACTAAACTTTTATGACCTATCTATCACGGTTCACTGCCACCACGATGGGTAGTTAATTTAATTGCCTACTTAGGAGTTAAAATAAAAATTGATTTGTAATTAAAATAACCCTTGCTAATTAAATTGGACTCGGAAGTTTCGTTTAAAACAACTTTCTTTTCTGTTTTAATTAAACATGACAAGTTAGTTTTTATAACACTCAAGTAACTAGTTGGTTACAAAAAAAATTGAAGCTTTGAATTAAAAGCACTGGATTTACATTAAATCGGCACTGAACTTAAAATGAAAGTTCACATTACAATTTTGACTAGAAAAGTCGGTTTAGGCTATCACAACCTTCTAAGTTACAAATATGACTCTTGAAGAATGTAAAAAAGTCTTTGAAAGACGTTAGCAACTCTTGCACTAAAATCAGTCAATCATCACACTGAATCTAGGTTAGCATTATAAGGAAAACTAACTTTTGAAAACTCCTGCTTCAACGATAACACATGCTAGATCTCGGTAATCTTGGATTATTTAGTGAACACTTGAGTTCATAAATAAAGAAAAACAGCCGGTTTTTAGGAAGGGGACCTTACACCCTTAAATTATGGGTGCCCTAAACCAGAAATTCCGATGGCGTTTTGGCTACCCATAAATACCCTCAAAGTCTAGAAGTAAGTTTAAAATTTAGGACTAATAATTTAGAATTTAGAGTTCCAAAATAAAATTTACTAAACTAAACTAGTTACCCTTGAACCACTACCTTGCCCGGCATGGCAACCTTCGGACTGGACATCTCTGCTCCGACCGCCGTAGTGACCTCTAGCCTTTGAGTCCTTGAGCTATGCTGGCGATGGGACTGCAGGGCCGGTGGTATATATGGGGGAGGGGGGGGGGCGGACGTCCGCAACGACTGCACGTTTTGGCGGGAAGAGAGGCAGGCAGGCTTGGGGGAGGGAATTTTGTGTTAGTTCCAAAACGAGCTGTACCACGTGAGGGCTTTAGAGGGAAGTGTAAAGATCTGAATCGGCCTTTAAAAGGTAGAGACAAGAGGGGTTTTCGCTGATTGGCTGGAGCTTACGAGCTCTGAGTGGCTGGATCCAGGACCGTTAGAGCCGTTACGGGTTTATAGTTCTGGAAGGGTTTGGTGAATTGATGGAAACGCAACAGTCCAAACTACGATGTTACGCATCGCTACTATTGAAGGAGGGGGGGGGGCGGGGGACGGAGTTCGTTGCTCAAAATTAATTAAACTGTTTTAATTGAAGGTAAAAGGCTATTATTGTGCATTCGGATTGAGATCATTATGGTTGGAGCCCTGAAATAAAAATACAAGATACACTAAAATTTGTCGGGTAAAAATAATCGAAGTTGTGTTTGCCATTTTAAACAAGCTAGAGTTCATGAGAAAAAGTTACGTTAATAATTTGCCTTTATAAAAGCCTAGGTAAAAGATTAAATAAAGGAGCTTGTGTTTCGAAATGCTATAACGCATACATTTTAAATGTATTATTGCAGCCGCAAAAAACACGCTAGTGTAGTCAAAGTTGTCATAGTTGCTAAAATCGTCACATTAGTGAAATAAAAACATTGAAAACGATCAAACATGTAAGCTAGCACAACACTAAGCTAGTCGGCTTTATGCCTGGGAATAAATTCAAGAAATATAAATAAATATTTACATGTTAGCAGAAAATGGCGACGGAAATTGCGTGCGTCGGCGCGCAGTATGAGCACTTTTTCAAATTGATGTGGAAGCCAAAGTATGGCGAATTTTTAACTTCTGTTTCCTCAGGATGACAGATAAAGTTCAAGTTTATTAAATGCTGCAAGCCAGAGTCGATTTGGTCCATTTTCCATGAGTTTTAAAGTTGGTGAAAAATAGGCCTAGCGCTTGCTAAGAAAAAAAAATGAGTCCCCGAGATTTTGATTTTTGGTGCCGGTTCGCCTAACCAATCTGTACACTCGACCCGGCTTGGTTTTTCTAATACCATTGTGATCAGTGATCGGGTGGGCGACACCAGTCCGGGTCCTCATCCTGTTGGTTTGCAGTGTTGTTTGTTCAACGCGCAGAGCCTGGGGTCCAAGCTGGGTGAACTTCGCCTCCTACTCTCAAATAATGAATATGATTTGGTATTTGTTGTGGAGACATGGTTTGATGATACGGTGACAGAATCGTTGATATACAGTCATGGCCAAATTATTATGGATTTGCCAAAAAAAAGTAAATTTTAAAAATTAGAAGCATACATTGACTATTTGTCTAGGTTATTTAACTGATATTAAAACTTTATTTTAGTGTTAGGTATGGGTTTAAATCCATTTTACACCACTAAATGTCACTGTGTGATGCTTTTTGGTAGCTTTCCTAAGTTTGACACCAAAGATCGCAAGAATCATTTCAAATGGCTGACTGCTGGTAGGAAGGCTCTCACCAATACTAGTAAGAATTTTAAGCTGCTCCCCTAATTACGATGTTGTACAAAGATGTACATTAGTAGTTTTAACAGTTTTAGGCTTCTAGAATGTAGTTGAACTTACTGATTGGTGTGCTTGTCTGTTTAGGTTCAATTCGACCAAATTCGTCCAAATTTATCCAAATGGGTAAAAGGAAAGCTCACAAGTCCACGAAACATGGTCAAATCAAGTTATTATTGAAAAATACAAACTTGACACATAACGTATTGCAAAACAATTGGTGGTTAATTTGGTAAAGAAAAAGGATGGACTTACATCACCCAAGCTAAGGAGAAGATGTAGGAAAGCATGCCTATCATCTGCCCGTGATCATCGCAAACTTATGCATCTTTGTCAAAGCAATCACAAACTGTCCCAGGAACCGTCAGGAGGTGTCTGTGTGTAGCTAATTAGAAAGCTTGACGGCCATGAATGAAGCCGAAAATCATGCCACGGACGATGAAACAAAGACTGGACTGGACAAAACAGGACAAGGCTAGGGCTTCTAAAAATGGAGTAAGGTAAAACACTGTACAAAATTGGTATTGATGTGTTTTACCTTACTCCACTGTTGAGAAGTCCAAGCATTATCCATTTTGCTCATTCCAGTCTTTGTTTCAACATCCGCGGCATGATTTTCGGCTTCTTTCGTGGCCATCGAGCTTTTTTATCAGCTGCACACAGACGCCTCCTGACGGTTCCTGGGCTTGCAGTAACTCCTGATTGCTCCCAAAGTTGTTTTAACTTTTTGAAGGACAGTTTGTGATTGCTTTGACAAAAGACGCATCAGTTTACAATCGTCACGGGCACATGATAGGCGTGCTTTCCCACATCTCTTCTGCTTGGGTGATGCAAGTCCATCCTTTTTCTTTACCAAATTAACCACCAGAGGTGAATTTTTTAATTGTTTTGCAATACCCTAATGTGCCAAGCTTGTATTTTTCAATAACAACTTGATTTGACCATGTTTACGTGGACTTAGATAAGCTTTCCTTTTACCCATTTGGATGAATTTGGACGAATTTAGTCGAATTGAACTTCCACAAGAAAAAAACATCAATCATTAAGTTCAACTACATTCTAGAAGCCTAAAACTGTTAAAACTACTAATGTACATCTTTGTACAACATCGTAATTAGGGGAGCATCTTAAAATCCTTACCAGTTTTGGTGAGAGCCTTCCTACCAGCATTCAGCCATTTGAAATGGTTCTTGCGATCTTCGGTGTCAAACTTAGGAAAGCTGCCAAAAAGCCTCACACAGTCCTATTTAGTGTTGTAAAATGGATTTAAACGTATACTTAACACTAAAATGAAGTTTTAATATCAGTTAAGTAACGTAAATACTCAATGTATGCTTCTATTTGAAAAAAAATCTACTTTTTTGACGAAACCATAATAATTTGGCCATGACTGTAAATCACTTACCTTATCGGCTTCTTCGCCGCAATCGTGGCTTGAGTGATGGTGGAATTGCGGTCTTGGTTCGAGAAAACTTGATATGTCATGTTTTGAGGTCGTCTTTGGATTCCGAGGCCTTGTGCCTAGATTTTGGTCCTAATAAATTAAGAATTATTTTAGGTCATATACCCAACGGCTTGGTGGAACATAAAATCACTAATATGATAAATTATTTCAAAAATTATGTTTCTACAACTACTTTGAACCTTTTTGTTGGCGACTTCAACATGGCATATATAAACTGGTCTACCTATGCTGTCTCTAGGTGTTGCCAGCAACCGTTTTTGGATTGTGTTTTGGAATTGGGAGTGAAACAGTTGGTTACTGAACCAACTCATGGTCGTAATATATTAGACCCCATGAAGAGATAACTAAAATTGCCAGACGTAAAAAGAATTTGTGGGAAAAACATACGGCCTATCTATCAAACACTGTTGTCTATGATAATTATAAAACCTGTAGTAAACTTTTATCTGATATTATTAAACGTATTGAGATCGCTAATGAACACAAAATCATTCAAAAGGGAAATGTCACTGCCTTATATAAATATATTAAAGGTAAAACTGGTCATAACCATCGGTTGCCACCCTTCAATTGTAACGGTGATATTGTGTCTGATGACGCCGATAAGGCAGAAATTAAAAAAAAAATTTTCAAATAATTTCACAGTTAGTGACAACATTGCCAATTTGGATGGGCATTATGTCGATGGATCGGCTGACTGCCAACCCTTTACTCTGAAGGAAATGTCACATATGGACATACAGCGTGTTCTCCGTGTACAGAGTGGAAGAGTTGCTGTAGGTCCTGATGGATTTTCAGCTGACTTTTATAATAGGTTCTCTACCGAGCTTGGCCAGCCTGTGTCCATTATTTTGACTGAGTCCTTGTCATCTAGAAAATTACCTTCTTGCTGGAAGCGGGCTCGGGTTATTCCTGTTTATAAAAAAAGGGAATAGCGCTGACCCCTCAAACTGTAGACCAATATCCTTAACTTGCTTATCATGTCGATTGTTAGAGCGTCAATTAGGGATAAAATAATTTTCTATCTTACTTCTTCTGGTTTGCTGTCGGAGGATCAATTTATTTCCTACGTGGCAGATCAACCGTTTTACAATTGCTCTACTGTCTCGATAGCTGGACAAGGGCAGTTGAGGCTGGTGACTGTGTTGATGCGGTCTTGCTGGATTTTGCTAAGGCCTTCGATTCAGTATTATTGGGGTAGATAAGCCTAACTTTTGCATTTTACTGAGGAAAGCACCAAATTTGGCACAGATGCTAATTTTGGTATACTGATGAAATCTGGATATAGGGCCAACTGAATTTCCCAAAACAGAAGTGGAAACCGGAAGTGCCTATTTTCAGCCATGAGCCAAACCAAAGAATAGCTTGACCAGTCTCCATCTATGGGGAACAGTGTTTAAAATGTAAGGCATCATACCTGAATACCATTCTTCATATTTCAAGGTATGAAAGCTGACTGATAGGTAGCTTCGGCACTGAAACGGAGGTCACAAAAGGTCAAATTTAGGACAAAAATCACACATTTATCATTTTCTGCTAAACCATTGCTTTTACAAATAGAAAAAAGTGTTTAAAATGTGGCGCATCGTACCTTAATACTACTCTTGACATTTAGGGTTTAAAATCTGACTGAAATAGAGCTTAAGGCCTGAAACGGAGGTCAAAACGTCAAGTTTTGGACAAAAAATCACATATTTATCATTTTCTGCTAAACCGTTTCTTTTACAAAGGACAAAAGTGTTTTAAAATGTGGCGCATCATACCGTAATACTACTCTTGACATTTTTGGGTATGACAGTCCTGACTGAAAGGTAGCTTGAGGGTCAAACTAAGGTGAAAAGGTCAAATTTTGGCCGATAAATGACATTTTTGTCATTTTCTTCTAAACCGTCGCTTCTACAAAGAAACCATGTGTCAACATAATTAAAAGAAATCTAATTTACAGATTTTTTTGTCTAAAAAAATTCCACGTTCGATGCTTTGGTTAGAAAATGCTTGAATATTACCTTAACCATGGCCACTCTTTGTGTATTCGTGACTTTAGAAGTTGAACTGCCGCTATGTCATTACTAATCTTAGAAATGGATGTTGATAAGTTCATCCAAAAGGTATAGAGATCCTTTATTCATTGAAGCCAATGAAAATATTTTTCGGTAAATGTTTGGAAACCTTACTTTTCACGCTATCGACCTTATTCACCTACCTATCGATTCCTTTCGTCGTTAGGGTTCCGAAAATTATAACAAAAACGTGTGCAAACGCTTTTTTATTTAAAAAAAATTATTAAAACACGTTAAAACGCTAGCAGAACTGTCGTTCCATCATCGCGATGATGCGAGGTGGAGGGACAAGAAAACCTGATTCCGTGCCCCTGAGTATACGGAAATTATCTCGTTCCGGTAGCAGACGAAATGGCTGAAGCAGACGAAAAATTGGTTGGTGTATATCGATATTTGCGGCCGGAATCACAGACCGCAGGGGCGCGCTTCGCGCGCATTATTATATACATCGAGAATTGGTGTAATCAGAAAAAGTATGACGCAAGCATTTGTGAAACAAGGAAGTAGCATAATTTGTTCCTTGTTTCACAAATGCTTGCGTCATACTATTTCTGATTACACCAATTCTCGATGTATATGATAATGCGCGCGAAGCGCGCCCCTGCGGACTGTAAATCCGGCCACAAATATCACCGTATGCCTAGGAAAGAGATAATTTTCGTTTAGTAACGTTCTGGTTGAAATCAGGTTTTCTAGTTGCGGAATCATCGCGTAGAATAGCTGCCGCTTCTAGCTTGTTGTGCGTAGCGTTTTAGCGTGTTTTAATAAATTTTTTAAAATAAAAAAAACGTTTGCACACGTTTTCGTTATGATTTTTGGAACCCTAACGACGAAAGGAATCGATAGGTAGGTGAATTAAGTCAATAGCGTGAAAAGTAAGGTTTCCAAACAATTACCTATTTTTCTGTAATATGGTCGAGCCATAACTGATCTTTAATACTGATGCATTTTGAGATAGCTCTGTCCCCTATTTTATAAAGCTATTTTATAAACGGTGTAAAAAATATCCTTCTTTTAGATGAGACTAAATAGTTACTTTATTTTTGTTTAGAAATGGCATAGTAAAAGCTGAAAGTTAAAATTCAGTAAAAGTAAATTCAGTAAACATAAACAACATAGTAGTAGACAATTAGCCATTAATCGGTTCTCACTTATAGCAAAACTGTTTTATTGGTCTAATTGGCAAAATACATCTGCAAACACTGATTCTTAGACTCAATACTCGTCACATTACCATCAGGACATAGTAAGCAAGATCAACATGGATAAGTAGCCCATTCTTAGTTTTTTTCGTGTGACTTTACGAGTGTTGGCTCCTCGATATTCGCAGAAAGAAGAGAGGAATTTGTTCTGCTCTGCCTTTGTTGGACTAATTGGTCATAAACTTGAGCTCTCAGTTTGCTTTTGAAATGTGTTTCCAGACATGTCCTTGCCAGGATATGAGATACCCTCATCTGTCAGAGCGTTCTGTGTGTATATCAGGGGATTCTAGGAATTCAGAGCTCCAGAAGGTTAGTTTAGCTCTTCCTATTCTGGTTTATGGCTGATAGGAGCATTTATACTTCAGGGAATGCCCCAAACAAATTTTGTTTCTCAGCTTTTCTGACACTAGACTGATGAATTGCAGAATTTTGTCATCTTGACTCTCATTGAAAGTTAAGTGGCATTTTCGGTTGCAAACCAGGTTTATCTGTTCTTTACTTTCCAGGAACTATACAGATAAGGTTTATCTCTTCCTCTTCTCCGACAGCCCCAAGCAGCTTCATCCAGATTGCTACTTCCTTACTCTCACACCAACACAGATCGGAGCAGAATTCTCTACTCATATTAAGGAACAATCAGGTTTTTATCTCAAAACATTTATTGGCTGATAAGGTCTCATAGCACAACAATATTCAGAACATTAGTAGGCTGAAGATTTTCAAACTTCAGGTTGCTACACGTATGTGGAAATACATGGAATGACTTCTCAGTTTCATACAACTATGTAAATATACGAATCCTTCAGTCTTAAGACATGCATGTAGCTTACATGTGCATAGCTAGATAATATACTACTCAGTCTTCCAACATTTATACAGGTAGAAAGCCCCACTTTGTGTCAGACAGCTTTACATGGTTTGATATCTATTTGAGTCTACACAGATGAGCTGGTACTAACAGCTGATCTACTTCTCTTCTGCTACAAGCAGCTTCACTGAAAGCCTGTGATCTTTCATCCTTCTACAAGCTACAGAAAATGGATTGGTCTTTGTAACAACCTTTAGGAAACAACGGAGAATGGTGACATTCACAGATAAACTGGTTCTTACTCAGTTTTTGGAATGTTGAATAGAAAAGGTATTTTGTGACCACTTTAGTCCTGAAAACTTATACTCCCAATGGATCTAGCTCCTTCTTAGTATTTAGATCTTTATGCTGATACGTGCATCTCCACCTACTTCTTGCCTTCCTTCAGCAGTTACATATGTACATGTAAAGGCTTAGACACAAAAGAAGTTGGATTCCTCTGATTTCAGATATTGCAAAGCGAGAATACATTTTATCAGCTGTAAATGCATACACAGAAAAGGTCTCACTTCTAAACATTCAAAGACCAACACAGAACATATGTTTCTCTACAATGACTGTTCAGCAGAGAGGATCTGGCTTCTCTTTCTTAAAACACTCACACTGAGTACCTGGTTCATTCTCGATATATCAACACTTCAGAGAAAAAATCTGACTTCTTTTCAGTCTTTATGAAGAGTCTGGCTACACAGACAGAGTCTAGCACCCACTCATGTTGTTAACACTTGCACATGTAGTATTCTGCTGCTTAGTGCACGTGTGACTACTCTAGCCTGCAGGATCTGTGTTTTCTTCAGCCATTAGGCGGCTATAAAGCAATGCCTGGGTCTTCTTCAACCGTTAGACAGCTACAATACAGGATTTGAGGTCACCTTCAGCCGTTAGGAAGCTGCAATACAGGATTCAGCTGTTTTGCAGCCATTAGGCTGCTACAATGCAGGAACCGTATTTTCTGAGACATGAAGCAGCTACAATACAAAGATAGCTGCTTAATAGGGTCTTTTTCAGCCGTTATGCAGCTACGGGGCATTCATTAGCAATTATGTCCAGGTCTTCTCCATCAATTAGGCAGCTACAATACAGCCAACTGGGGGCAACTTCAGCTCTATAGCTAGCGCATAATATGGGATACGCATTCTTTTTAGACATTAAGCAGCTACAATACAGGAACTCTTCTTTAGTTGTCGTCTTGTACCATTACGCAGCTACAATATAGGGTATGGACCTTCTTCTGCCATTATGCAGTTACACTTACAGGATTATAACTCTTTTACAGCCGTATTACTTCAATATATAAATCTGATAACATCCTTAGTATGTTTGATATTTGGTTGGTGTATGAAGTTTAATATTGCTTTCAGCCTATGAGTTACTTCACAGGCAAGTTGGACCAACTCTTACTATTGCAGTGAAACTGATCTAAAGGCAAGCCGAGCTGATAGCATGATCATACCGTGTCTTTAATTCCTGCATGTACTCCAAGTTTGTAGTACACTAGGCCACGTGATGACGTAGTAGCTGATTACATCACAATATCTCACAATTTCTAAACAAACCATTGAACTTGGCGTATTTTTTATCAGACAAAAAGGGATCAAGGGTCCTTTAATTGTGTTGAGACAGGGTTTTTGTAAAAGCAATGGTTTAGCAGAAAATGGCAAAAATGTGATTTTTCGTCCAAAATTTGACGTTTGACCTTTGTTTGACCCCTTAAGCTACGTTCAGTCAGGGCTGCCATACCCCAAAAAAATTCAAGAGTAGTATTAAGGTACAATACGCCACATTTTAAACACTTTTTCTCTTTGTAAAAAGCAACGGTTTAACAGAAAATAACAAAAATGTGATTTTTCCCCCAAAATTTGACCTTTGACCTTCGTTTGACCCCTTAAGCTGAATCTAGGAAAAAATATCTCAGTATAAATATCCCCGGAAAAAATATCCCCTGGAAAAAATATCCCCGGGAAAAATATCCCCTGCAGTCATAATGTTTTCCTATTGGTGGTTACGATTTAATTGTGCGGACTTCTCTACCACAGCACGTTTTACGGACAGCATGCGTTTTACATACAGGCCTTTTTCGGACTGCTCTACCACAGTACCACTGTGGAATAGACTACATTAAAGTGGCACTATCAGCGATTGTTAATCTCCACGGCTTGCTCCCAGGTGCACAAGGATGTACCACATTTTCACTCAATATTTAAGGAGGGCGTGGCTTGTCTGTTTCATTGAAAGAAATGCCAAAGTGCATTCCTTCGCTTGGTGCAAGCAAGTGCAAGATGGTACTGGACAACACTAAATGTTCCCAGATTTTACCTGGTTATTTTGTTGCCAGGTTCCCGAGAACGTTTGCCTCTGGTATGGAGGAGGAGGAGGAGAACCCATAATCCCCCCCCCC